>JAIVFJ010000581.1:0-22145 GCA_025765615.1 Zopfochytrium polystomum
CCTCCGCGCACCAGCACGCCGACGACACCTTCCGCGACAATTCGTCCAGCGTCTGTGAGAACCTCTGTGTGTTGGTTTGGGAGGTCGGCGACGCGCAACTGAATGGGGGCGGTGGGTCTGTTGGGGGTGGCGGGGAGTTCGGATCACACTCACGTGCTGCTTTTTTGCCCTTTGCGATGCCCAGCGAAACGAGTCGTTGGGATCTTGCCGGGGTGGGGGCTCGCGGGTTGTCGAGTGAGAGAGTAGGGAGGGCTGCACACCGAAGAGCTTGATGAGTAAGTGGAGCGGGCGAGAGTGAGCATTGGGCGGGAGCGGAGTCTGTTTTTTGGGGGTTTTTTCTCTCCTACGTTTGGCCAGCCGCAAATCTACCGGCATTTATTAATGAAGGCGGGGGAAAAAACCGTTGGGGTGCACACACACACACACACACACACACACACACACACACACACACACACACACATACACACACACACACACACACACACACACACAGTATCATTTTAGGCTCACGGGCCGGCGGCAATCGGCAGAAGAAACTACCCGACTTCCATCAAATCCCGACCCGGCTGGAACCGAGGTAGACCATACTACGTAACGGAGATCGAGAGCTTTCAAACATGCATAGTCCATACCCACCCCCACCCGCTGGGTTGTGAGTGTATGTAGTAAAAAACAAAATGCATTTACTGTAAGTAGGGTCAAACAAAACTAAGTAGATTGCTGCCAAACCCACAACCAAGTAGGGGTCTCACTCCTCGCCTCTCTTCACTTCTTCTTGCCTCCTCCTCCACCGCCCGCGGCGGGCTTGGCTGCTGCTGGCTTCGCGGCTGTCTGTTGCTGCTTCGTGGCCGCCTGCTGTTGCTTTGGAGCTGCCGTCTGCTTCTGCGTAGTTGCTTGCTTCGGTGCCGCCGTTTGCTTCTGCGTAGTTGCTTGTTTCGGTGCCGCCGTTTGTTTCTGCGTTGTTGCCTGCTTCGGTGCCGACGCCTTCGTCGCACCGCCACCCACACCTCCTCCACCACCACCCGTCCGCGCCGCGGTCCGTCGTCTGTTTCTGCGCTGGCGCCTTCGCCACCCCACCACTTCCGGCCCCACCACCACCACCACCTCTCGCAGGCGTCTTCGCCGCACTTCCAGCACCTCCGCCGCCACCCGTGCGTGCAGGAGCTGTCTTGGCCGTGGACGCTCCGCCGCCTCCGCCCCGGCCTTGCGTACCGCTTCCTTGTCCTTTCGCTCCTGTCCCACCTCCGCCGCCTCGTCCCGTCGCAGCAGCCGGTGCCATTCCGCCACCTCCAGCTTTTCCACCTCCAGCTCCCGCGGGCCGCCGCCTCCACCACGCGTCGTTTGTATCTTCGCGCCGCCTCCGCCGCCGCCCGCACCTTTGCCGGCGCCGGTCGCTCCGCCGCCGCGTCCGGCCGCCGTAGCAGGTGCCTTGTTGCCACCAGCTCCTTTACCACCTCCACCTCCGGCTCCACCAGCCTTCGCGATGGTCCCGCCTGCGCCTCCGCCACGGCCGCCACCACCGCCGCCTCCCCGCCTTACCTCCACCCGTCGCTGTCGCTCCGCCTCCGCGTGCTGACGCTGCAGCCGGTGCCTTGCCGCCACCCCTTCCTCCGCCTCCCCCCGGCCTTGGCTGCACCCCCGCCAGCGCCCTTGCCGGCTCCTGTCGCGCCGCCGCCCTCGCCCACCAGCCTGAGCCATAGTCTTCCCTCCGCCGCCGCCGCCGCCGCCGGCACCCTTAGCGCCGCCAGCAGCCTTACCGGCACCTCCACCGCCACCAGCGCCTTTACCGGCGCCGGTCGCCCCGCCGCCGCCGCGTCCATTCGCGCCGCTGCGCCGCCTTTGCCACCTCCAGCTCCTCCCCCGCCAGCCTTGGCCGCAGCTCCACCCGCTGCACCACGTGTGGTCCCGCCGCCACCAGCGCCTTTGGCCGCACCAGTTGCGCCAACGCCTCGTCCCGCGGCCGTTGCGGGAGCCTTGCCGCCACCTCCTCCCCGACCACCTCCGGCGCTGGCCGCGCCGCCGCCGCCGCCGCCGCGTCCCGTCTGCGCCTTTCCTCCGCCTCCCCCGGCTTTAGCGGCCCGCCCCGCCGCCAGCGCCTCGCGCGGCACCACCGCCGCCGCCGCCGCCGCCGCCGCCGCCAACTTTGTTAGCTCCGGCGCCTCGTCCACCCGCCGTCGTTGGTGCCTTGCCGCTGCCGGCGCCCTTGCCACCCCCGGCCCCGCCGGATCCGCCGCGTCCCATCCCGGTAGCCGACGTCTTGCCGCCACCCTCCTCCCTTGGGAGCTCCGCCTCCAGCCCCTCCGCCGCCGCCACCGCCGCCGCCGCCGCCGCCGCCGCCTGTGTCTTGCCTCCTCCCCCTCCGGCAGATTTGCCGGCAGCTGCACCGCCGCCTCCGGCGCGCCCACCTGTTGCTGCAGTTGCCTTGTCGCCACCAGATCCGGCCTTGCTACCTCCGGCAGTGCCGCCTACACCGCGCGTTTGGGTCCTTCCTCCGCCTCCAGCGGCCTTTCCGGCACCTCCACCACCACCAGTGCCTTTGCCGACACCGGCCGCTCCGCCGCCGCCGCCTCGTCCATTCGCCCCGGACGGTGCCTTGCCTCCCTTCGCTAGTGCCGTGTTGATCCGCTCAGTCACCGCGTTCGCCTTACGCGCGACCCCCGCCACCGCCGGCACCTTTGCCAGCACCGGCTGCCCCGCCCTTCCCACCTCCGGCTCCCGCACCACCGGCTGCACCGTTTTTGCCAGCGCCAGCCGCGCCGCCGCTGCGTCCCGCCGCCGCCGCTCGATTCTTCCCGCCAGCCTGCGCCGTTCCTCCGGCGGCGCCTTTCGCCGCGGTGGCACCGCCAGTGGCAGCACCACCCTTGCCCGCGGCGCCCTTCGCGCCTGCAACACCGCCGCCGCCGCCCGTCTTCCCCTTCCCGCCGCCGGCGCCGAGCGGTTTGCCCGAGCCCACGTCGACCCCGTTCTCCTTCAACGTCTCGCGCGCCTGCCGCTTCGCGATCGTCCCGACCGCCCTCTGCAACTGGTCCTTCGTCGGGCCCTTTGTCGGCAGCTTGGCCGCCGCCTGCGCTTCTTTGATGGCCTTGGGGAGGCTCTTGGCTGCTTGCACGCCTTGCTTGATTTCTGGGGGAGGGTTGTCGGTAGGTTGGCGGTGGGTGTCAGGATGGGAGGAAGAAATAGTAAAAATTAAAAAAAAAAAAACAGGTTACCTTTCGCGGCCTGAATCGCGCCTTTCGCTGCTGTCGCGGCCTCCCTGGCCCCGCGCGCCGCCGTCACGGCCCCTTTAAGCAAGCCGCCTACCGAAAGTTGATGGTAGTGTCGGGGCAGGGGGGAGGAAGGGAGGGCAAGGGTTGGAGGTTCCGGGTTATTCATCAAAAGCGGGAGAGCAACAATCTTGAGCGAGCAAGCGAGCTAACCTCCCGGCACCACCATGCCGACAGCGCCCTCGGCGACTGTCCGTCCAGCGTCCTTGAGAATTCCTGTGTGATTGTGTGTGTGTGTATGTGTGTGTGTTGTGTCGATGGTCAACCAAATGAAAGACGCGGGAGTGTGGGCGAGGAGGCTCGGCTCATACGCACGTGCTGCGCTCTCGCCCTTGGCGATTCCCTTTCCGACGGTGATACCGGCTTCCACGGCCGTGAGGCCGGCGGCGATGGGTTTGCCGGCTGGAAGAAGAAGGAAAAAAGGGAGTAAAAGGGTTAGTGTGGGCAAGGGCCGAGCGGTTTCGCGAGCTGAGCGTTCATGCCTCTCTGCGAAAGTGGAAATTGCCGGGTTGTACACATATAATGCGCCGGGGCGGGATGCTGAGGGTATGGGGGAAGTGCATGCTTTACCTGGCGTGAGGTTTGCGATGGTTTGGAGGTTCTGTGATGAAGTTCAGAATTCACATTTTTAAAAAATTAGCAGTAGCCCGGTAGGTACCTTCAGGTCACGTTCTGTTGATGCAAACAAAAAAAATCAGTCAGCGTCGCACTTTAGTCGGTGGAGTTTATATAAGAAACGAAGAGCGCCTGCAACTGACCATTGGGAGCCGCCTTCTTCGCCGTGTCAAGAGCGCCTTTTCCTACGTCTTTTGCGATGGCTTTAAGGTTGCAGTGAAGACACGCAAAGAAAGGTGTCAACTTGGTGTCAAAGATTATTCATAATCGAAACAAGTCCTTTACTTTTAATCGACTTGCCGTCCTTGATGTCCTTTACGGCAGTTACGGTGGTCTTGACCGCCCCTGTGATGGCTCTCGTAACTACACCAAAGTGAAACTCAGGGTTAGGCCGTTCCTCCGGGTGGGAAGCCCTCTGGTTTTATACAAGACTCGCCTGGGGTGGCATTTTCAACGACTTTCAACGCCTACGGGAAAAATGTGCAATGAATAAGCGAAAGGAGGAAAGTTGTCAGACGAAGTGCTTCATCAGCGCACTCAATGCTTGAAGTCTTGAAAACTACCTTTGGGGCGACTTTGGCGACCTAGTGGTTCGCAAAGTCGATCAACAGCGAGTCATATGTTGCGGACAGAAAAACAAAGGGGAAAGGGTGGGACGGGATTGCTTCTACGTACCTCCTTTGCTCCCTTCTCGGCAACCTTGGCTGTCTAGAAGTTTGCGGAAGAGTATATTAGTGTAAATATTGGTGTGTAGATTCCCATTGTTTCCGACCACCCGAATGCGATTGACATTTGCACAATCGGAAACTTACGTCCTTGGCCGCAGTCACCACGCCCTTTTGGACCGTCTGTTCTGCTTTTTTTGCAACCTGGGCTGTCTGCGATTTTAATACGGATTGTGGATGTCAAAAGATTGTTTCCAGGCACGGCCTCACACTCTCTCAATATCACCAATCGCAAACTTACGTCTTTAGCCGCAGTGACGACGCCATTTTGGACCGCCTGTTCTGCTTTTTTTGCAACCTGGGCTGTCTGAATACAAAAGTTAGGTCGAATTGAATCACCGCAATATCCGTTCATGACGCACATCTTTTGCCGCAGTCACGACGCCTTGTGCAACCTAGGTTTTTTTATTTTTTTATTGGAAGGCAACAATTCGGTCAGTGTTGTTGCGGAAAAAGAGGAAGAGAACGGTGGAATTCGAGTTCTTCAAGAACGAGCTCACCGCTTGGCCAGCATCCTTGACTCCGTCGGCTGCCTATGTGGTGTGAAAAAAAAGTGATTTGAGAAAATGGAAGAAAGATGGGGAAATTTCGATGAAGTTTGGTTCCGAAAATACCTTTTCTGCGACGTGCGCGACATCTTCTGCGGCCTGCATGAAAAGCACGATGAGAGACAGAACGGCCAGAGAGAGGTTGCGTCGATGGCAGTCGACGAAGATGTGATGTAAATCAAAATGAGAAAACAAAAATCGAAGTACATACATGTTGAAAAGCATGCTTTATCTTCGAAAAGATACTGCGGCGGAACAGCCCTCCCAGTTCCGGCTGGTACAAGGCCATCTCAGTCTTTTCGGGCAGAGTCGCCCCCGCCAGGTGCACGTCGCCACAAGGAAGACCTGCAGCATCTTCGGCGGAGCTCCGCTCGCAGTCAGAGACAGCGACTGCGGCGACGGTCGCCGAAGCGGCTGCCAAAACGACAAGCACCGCGTAGGAGGGAGAGAACGCGGCGGGGAGTGGCAAAGCTGCTTGGAATGCTGGCGATCGGCGGCAACCGCACTTCTAGGCTCGACCAAGGTGCCGGCGCCGGCTCCAGGCTGCCGTGATTGCAGTGGACCTGTCCATTTGGGACAGGGGGGACACTTGCAGAAGAAGAAGGCGGGGCTTCGCTCGCCCGGTCGACGGAGGGAGTGGGGGGGGTGGCTGTTGTTCTGTGGGTGGCGGCCGATTTTGAGGTTGAGGGCGAGAGGCAAGGAGGCGTCGGCGGGGGCGGCGGCGGAGGTCATTATTGGTTGTTTCCTTGGGGTGTGTTTGGTGGAACGATATTTATTTCTGATGAGGCGGAAAAGGGCAAGTAGCAGATCTCGAGCAGTGTCCAGACGTGGCGGGCTGAGCGCGCTCTGTCCGCTGGGAGATGCTGTCGTGCCGATTCTTTTGGCCCCTATCTCTCTCTCTCTCTCTCTCTCCCTTCTCTCTCTCTCTCTCTCTCTCTCTCCTCCTCTCTCTCCTCTCTCTCTCTCTCTCTCTCTCTCTCTCTCTCTCTCTCTCGTCTCGCTCTCAGCCAACACCAAAGTGAATCCGAGGCCCCGTCGGGGACTGCCAAAAAGGAAATAAACGTCAGCCCTCGCTCCATGCGCGACTTCCGCGTGGTGCGGGCATCACATCGGCAACCGAGAAAGCTTTCCAACTCGCCATATTTAAACGCGGCAGGTCTGCCAGTGTGTCTGTCTGTCTGTCTGCCTGCCATCCTATCCCTCATCCACACACACACACACACACACACACACATGCTTTTTTCGCCGGCTTCACGCTTTCGGCAGGAAACTCACCCAGCCGACGGCATTCGACTAAAATCACAACCTCAGACACTGCGTTCAGAAATATATGGAGCAAGCAACCAAATGGCTTAGCCATGACCACGTGCACTCCTCCTGAGGAGCTAGCTACCTGAAGCCGTTGAAGCGCAAGCGTGTGCCACGACTAGACCTCCACGCCCGCTGGCTCTCAAGAGCAGAAGACATAACAATACCACTCTTTGGCCGCTTTTGATCAGCCGCCAGAGATCATTGCATCGATGGCACCGTCTATCGTGGCTCTGTTCCAAAGGGTAGTCCTATTCTAAATCTGATCGCGGCATGTGGGTTGGTGATTGGACCCGACCCTGACAACGGTCGAGAAGTGCATTTGGATGCCTTTGCCGTTGCGAGGACCGGCACTGGGCCATTTTGTTTCAGCGGCCACCCCGCCTTGGGGCGTCGTAGCCAAGCGTTCCGGCCACACACACACACACACACACACAAGCCCCCATTTGGACATTAAACAATGCCTCATGGCACGCACCATGGCCTGAGTGGAAAGTCGAAGAAACGGGAAAGTCTTGCAAGAGAGATGTACAAGAAAGAACAATAAAAAGAAAGAAGAATCCCCTCCAGTACTCGACAAGCGACAGAATGAAAAAAGCAACCCGATCCCAAACTAAAGCATAAGTGACACTCCCCATCCCGACCCCTCACTTCTTCTTGCCTCCTCCCCCTCCTCCGCCCCCAGCTGGCTTTGCTGCAGCAGCAGCAGGCTTTGCCGCTGCCTGCTGCTGCTTTGGCGCGGCCGCCTGCTGCTTTGGCGCGGCCGCCTGCTGCTTCGTGGCCGCCTGCTGTTGCTTTGGAGCCGTTTGCGGCTTCTGCGCTGGCGCCTTCGCCGCAGTACCGCCTCCACCACCGCCTCTCGCAGGGGTTTTCGACCCGCCACCGCCACCGCCGCCACCGCCACCGTTTCCGCGCGCAGGAGTCGTCTTGGCCGCTTGCGCTCCACCAGTGCTTCCCCGTCCTGCGCTGCCGCCGCCGTTGCCGCCCCCACCCCGGCCTTGCGCAGCGCCTCCTTGTCCCTTCCCTCCGCCTCCGCCGCCCCCGCCTCCGCCACCGCGCGCCGGCGCCGCAGCTGATGTCTTGCCGCCCCCACCGCCTCCTCCACCACGCGCAGCCGGTTGCGTCTTTCCACCGCCGCCGCCGCCGCGAGCCGTCGCCGCAGCGGGTGCCTATTGCCGCCGCCTCCCTTGGCACCACCTCCACCGGCCTTGGCGGCAGTTCCACCGCCGCCACCGCCGCCGCGCGCGGTCCCTCGCCACCAGCACCTTTCCCGGCTGCGGCAGCGGGTGCCTTACCACCACCACCTCCGTCCCTTACCGCCGCCGGCTCCACCACCGCCGCCCCCGCCACCTCGCGCGGTTTGAGTCTTTGCAGCGCCACCAGCCTTTCCGGCAGCCCCACCTCCGCCGCGCGCCGCCCCGCCGCCTCCAGTACCTGCTGCCTTGCCTCCACCTCCTCCCTTGCCACCTCCGGCTCCACCGCCACCGCCACCGCGGCGCGCTTTGAGTCTTGGTGGCGCCGCCCGCCGCCAGCCTTACCGGCAGCCCCACCGCCACCGCCGCCACGCGCAGACCCACCGCCACCCGCGCCTTTGCCAGCACCACCACCACCGCCTCCGCGAGCCGTCGCCGCGGCTGGAGCCTTGCTGCCACCACCTCCCTTTCCACCTCCTCCACCGCCTCCAGCCTTGGCTGCAGCCCCACCACCACCGCCGCGAGCGGTCCCACCGCCACCAGCACCTTTGCCGGCACCGGTCGCGCCGCTTCCTTTTCCGGCTCCACCGCCGCCGCCGCCGCGCCGCCGCGCGCCGCCTGTGTCTTGCCTCCTCCTCCCTCCGGCAGCCTTGCCGGCAGCTGTGCCGCCTCCACCGCGTGCTGTCGCTGCAGCCGGCGCCTTGCCCACCTCCTCCCCTGCCACCTCCGCCGCCGGCCCCGCCGCCTCCACCGCCGCCGCCGCGCGCAGTTTGAGTCTTTCCGCCGACTCCGGCGGCCCTTACCTCCAGCTGCACCGCCACCGCCGCCGCCTTTTCCGCCGGAAGTTGTGCCGCCGCCGCGTCCGCCAGTCACAGCAGCTGTCTTACCGACCCCGCCTCCCACTCTTACCACCACCCGCCCCCCGCACCTTGCCAGCGCCGGCTGCACCGCTGCCGCCACCAGCTCCCCCTTTGCCACCGCCAGCACCACCGCCTGCACCACGAGCCTTTAGCGCACCGCCGCCACCAGCCTTCGCGGCAGTCCCACTGGCACCTGCACCTGCTGCCTTGCCTCCACCTCCTCCCCTACCACCGCCGGCCCCAGCTCCACCACCTCCGCCTCCGCGCGCCGTTTGGGTCTTTCCGCCTCCTCCTGCAGCCTGCCGCCACCTCCACCGCCACCCGCGCCTTTGCCGGCACCACTACCGACGCCTCCACGAGCCGTCGTTCGCGGCTGGACCCTTGCTGCCACCAGCTCCCTTGGCACCTCCGCCACCGCCCCCAGCCTTGGCTGCAGCACCACCACCGCCGCGCGTGGTCCCACCGCCACCTGCAGCTTTGCCGGCACCGGTACCGCCGCCTCCTTTTCCTGCACCACTGCCGCCGCCGCCGCCGCCTTTGCCACCGGCAGCTCCGCCGCCGCCACGTCCACCAGTCGCAGCAGTCGCCTTGCCGCCACCAGCTCCGGCCTTGCCCCCTCCGGCACCACCGCCGATCCCTCCGCGCGCAGTTTGCGTCTTCCCGCCGCCTCCGGCCGCCTTTCCAGCAGCTCCCCCCGCCACCGGCACCAGTCGCGCCGCCGCCGCCGCGTCCGTTCGCAGCGGCTGGTGCCCTGCCTCCTGTCTTGCCTCCCTTCGCCAGCGCCGTGTTGATCCGCTCAGTCGCCGCGTTCGCCTTTCGCGCGACCCCGCCACCGCCGCTTTTGCCAGCACCAGCTGCGCCTCCGCCACCGCGTCCCGCCGCCGCGGCTGCTGGAGTCTTGCCGCCTGCACCGCCGCCTCGCGCAGTCTGCGTCTTTCCTGCTCCCCCTCCACCGGCCTTTGCAGCGGCCGCAGCACCACCGCCGCCTTTGCCAGCACCGGCCGCAACACCCTTTCCACCTCCAGTGCCTGCACCACCGCCTCCGCCGCGCGCCGTTTGTGCCTTCCCGCCGCCGACGCCACCGCCAGCACCGCGTCCCGCAGTCGTGGCGGGTGCCTTCCCGCCGGCGCCTCCACTGACGCCGCGGGCCGTCGTTGTCTTGCCTGCGCCGGCGCCGCCGGCCTTGGTCCCGCCGGCTGCACCACCGCCGCGAGGGGTCCCGCCGCCGCCAGCTCCGCCTCCGCCGCCGCCGCCGCGTCCGGCTGCCGTAGCCTGTGTCTTGCCGCCACCTGCGCCCTTGCCGCCTCCCGTTCCGGTTCCGGCAGCGCCGCCGCCGCCGCGCCGCGCGCTGTTTGCTTTGCTCCGCCACCGCCAGCTCCTTTGCCGGCTCCCAGCCGCGCCGCCGCCGCCGCGAGCCGTCCCGCCCGCAGTGTCTTGCCACCTCCTGCCTCCCTTGCCGCCACCGCTCCAAGCTCCCTGCTCCGGCTCCGGCCACACCGCTGCCGCCCCGCGTCGTTTGCTTCGCTCCGCCGCCACCCGTCCCGCCGCCGGCGCCGCGTGCCGTCGTCGCGGCAGGCTGTCTTGCCGCCAGCCGTTCCTTTGCCGCCCTCCGGTTCCAGCCCCGGCGCCGCCGGCTCCGCCCGCCGCGGGCGACTGGCGTCTTTCCTGCACCTGCTGCACCACCAGCCTTGCCGCCGGCAGCCCCACCACCGCCGCCAGCACCGTTCTTGCCACCGCCGCCGGCTGCGACAGCCTGAGCTTCCCGCCGGCCTGCGTCTTTCCTCCGCCAGCAGCAGCAGCTCCCTTCCCGGCACCCGCCGCGGCTGCTCCCTTCGCGCCGTTGCCGCCCCCGGTCTTGCCGCCTCCGCCCTTCCCGCCGCCGTTACCGCCGGCTCCAAGTGGCTTCCCCGACCCGACGTCGACCCCCGTTCTCCTTCAACGTCTCGCGCGCCTGGCCGCTTCGCGATCGTCCCGACCGCCCCGCTGCACCTGGTCCTTCGTCGGGCCCTTTGTCGGCAGTTTGGCGGCGGCTTGCGCTTCTTTCACAGCTTTGGGAAGGGTTTTCACGGCCTGAACGCCTTGCTTGATTTCTGGGTTTAGGGGCGGCGGGGGTTAGCGACGTCGAAGAGAGGGTAGGGGGCAACAACGTACCTCTCGCGGCCTGAACTGCGCCCTTTGCTGCTTGCGCGGCCTCTTTGGCACCGCGCGCCGCCGTTTACAGCGCCTTTGAGCGCTCCACCTTTTGGGAAAGGTCGGGAAGAGGATAAAGGGTTTAGCAAAGGGCTGCAGTTACCAGGTTTAACGCGGTTCCTACCTCCCGGCACGACCATGCCGACGGCACCCTCGGCCACTGTTTTTCCGGCGTCCTTGAGGATCCCTGTGTTACGTATGAGTGTGTTTTGGGGGCATTGGAAGTCAGCGACGGCAATCCAGAAGGGAGAATTGCAAGTTGTCGAGGTGGGGCTCACGCACTTCCAGCGCTCTCGCCCTTGGCGATGCCCTTGGCGACCGTGACGCCGGCCCTGCACGGCCGTGAGGCCGGCCGCGATGGGTTTGCCGACTAGAATAATGTTGAGAAAACGAGGGAGGGGTTCGTTAGTTTCGGGTTTGATAGTTGACTGGAAAATATTTTACGTAGAATGGGTTGAGTTGGAGGGGGGGATCGGGGGCAGGGTGAAGGCTGCGCCAAGGGGGTTACCTGGCGTGAGGTTTGCGATGGTTTGGAGGTTCTAAAACGTGTAAGGTTCAATTAGCACCCCTGGACTGCCCCAGGAATGACTGAGAAGACGATCGAGATACCTTCAAGTCTCGTTCTGTTGACGCGGAGAATGAATCAGTCATCGTCAAAACTTTCAGGCGGGTGGAGTTTTTGATGAACGAGAAAAAAAGTCTGACCATTTGGAGCGGCCTTCTTTTGCCGTGTCGGAAGAACGCCTTTTCCAACGTCTTTTGCGATCGCTTTTGATGTGGGAAGAAGAATGGAAGTGGGTTAAAGAGCTGTAGAAGGGGAAGTGTCTTTTCTTACTTTTAATGGACTTTCCGTCCTTGATATCCTTTACAGCAGTCACGGTCGTCTTGACCGCGCCCGGTGATGGCTCTCGTAACTGCACCGATGTGTGAACTCCGAGGTTAGGGCCGCAACTTTGTTGCCAGAGAAGGGGAAGCGCAAAATTCCGCTCTTTGCTCGAGTCTCACCTGGCGTCGCGTTTTTCAACGGTTTTCAACACCTAAGAATTCGACCGGGGCCAACGGTGCAGGGAAAGAGATCAAAAGCTATTTTGCGCACTCGCCGGCAAGATGGAAAGTATACTGCGGGGAAAAACTCTTAGTTACCTTCTGGAGCAACTCTTGGCGACCTGCGGTTTCGCAAAGACGATCAATCGAGGTTAATGACCTGGGTGCGAACAACAGAGGGGGGGTGATGGGCTCACCTCTTTTGCTCCCTTTTCAGCAACCTTGGCGGTCTAGAAGTATGACGACAAGGTTATTACTGAGCTTTTCCAGCACCCGCATGATCAAAACTTACTTCTTTGGCCGCGGTTGACGACGCCCTTTTGGACCGTTCTGTTCTGCTTTTACCGCAACCTTTGGCCCGTCTGGAGTTGCGCGTGTGCGCCGAACGACGGAATGTATGATGTCAGAAGGCTGTTTGCAGGAAACACGCAAATGGCTCAACTATTTTCTCACGATTCCAACTACCCGCCTTCACCGCATGACCCACTCATGACTCACTTCTTTTGCCGCAGTGACGACGCCTTGCGCAACCTGAAGGATTTTGGAAAACGAGGGTTATCGTTCAGCAAGCACGCGGGGACAGCAAAGAGCGAGATTCGACTTTGTCCGGAGCGGGAGTGCTACCTTTTGACCAGCGTCCTTTACTCCCTGCCACGGCCTAGGTGGTGTGAAAGAAAACGAAATCAGAGAGAAGGAACGAAGGTGTTATCTTTGTAAGTTCAAAGTTTGAAACGAACCTTTTCTCCGACGTTCTTGATCGCGTCACCGGCCTGGAAAGAAACAACGATGGGCGGGAATGGAAGGGTGGGCGTCCAGCGGCGGTGGCGGGTGATGGCAAAGGGAGAGTATATCGAAACGGAATGAGCAAGAACGCAAAAAAAGGTACCTTTTCAAAGGCATGCTTCATCTTTGTGAAGATGCTTTTTCCGGCGGAACAGCCTTCCAAGTTCTGGCTGGTTACAACGCCAGCTCTGTGTTTGCGGAGGGCGGGGTCACCGCCGCGGGAGTTGTCTCACCCCGCCGATTTGGTCGGACGCCGCCGCCACAAAGAGGGCACCATGACACCCTCTGCCGGCGCGGCCCTCTCGCCGCGATCCGACACGGCGAGAGCGGCGGCGGCGGCGACGTTTCGCCGCGACGGCCGCCAGAACGGCGAGCACCGCCAGGAGGGACAGGACGCGGCGGGGGATGCGGAGCTGGCGAGTGTCGGCGCATCTCAGGTCGGCGGGGACGCCGGGCTCCGGCCGCCGCGATTGCGGAGGCCTCGGTCATTTAGGGGCGGTTGGGGCGTGCCAAACACAGTTTGTTGTTGCACTCGGTTGGGGGGGGGGGGCGGGAGGATCTGCTGCGGGTGAAGACGACGACGTCGACGACGGGGAGGTGGTTGCTGTAGGTAGGTGGAGCGTAAGGGCCAGCGGGCCGAGGGCGGCGAGGGAAGGTGAGTGAGTGAGTGGGTCCGCGGGCGGAGTCGGGTTTTAATTTTTTAATTTTTTTTTATTTTTTCTTTGAAATTCAATCACGGTTGTATTATAAGTTTCTGTTTTTGGTTAACTGTTGGCGGAAAAAGCCGCGGTTACGTCCCGGTGATTGGGTGGTTGATTGTGTCTTGCGGTGGCAGGGCGGCTCTGTCGGGGGCCCTGTCGTCCAAGGTTCTACCACTGTTCTGCGTGCACACTGTCTGTCTGACTGTTTGCGCTCGACCTCCTTCCTTCACATGTGTAAATCTCCCACTGTGCTCTGTCTGTCTCTGTCTCTGTCCCTGGTCTCTGTCTATCTGTCTCTCTCTGTCTCTCTCTGTCTCTCTCTCTTCCTGTTTTCCGTTCTCCATTCTCGAGTGCTCAGCCCAAAATCGAGAATCCCGTCAGTCTGTCTCGCCCTCTGTCGGAGAATCTTTCTTGTAGTTGTTCTGTGTCTCCTTACATTCAATTCTGGCCTGGCTGAGCACACACTCGTTTTTCTGTGTGTGCCGGGGGAGCTCGGCTTTAGCGGAATGGACCGAAGAGGCGGGGACTGGCTAGTAAACACTACTGGGCCCAAAAACGGAGGTCGTCCAACACAACACAACACAACACAACAGCCCATCTGCATCTATCGAGTCGATTCAAGATCCTTGGCATTCTTGACGCATTCGCGTCGGACGCGAACCGACCTGAAGGGTTAGGCTTGCGGCCGCTGGAGCGGTGGCGGTGGGAGGGCGAAGGCGGATGCGGAGCTGGGAGCAGGAGGAGGCGCAGGAGGAGTTGGTGTGTGGTGGTGGTGGCACTAAGAAGGCATCCCCGCCGTGTGGTGCGAAGTGTTAGTGAGAAGGATAAAGAGGGAGAGTGTAGACCGGGAGGGACAGCACAAACAGGAGATAGACCAGGACGACCAAAAAAAAAAAAAAATCGATTGGGAGCGTTTTGGACAAGTCAAACTGGAACACCCTTGCCCGTCGCAGCCATGGACAGCATCCTGCAGCGCAGCGTCTGGTACACGAGGAGGTCGAGCGGCTCGAGGACCTGATCTCATGGCAGCCCATGAAGACGGTAGCACCCCCGCTTTTATCCCCATTTTTTGTTCTCAGGGGGGGTGACTTGTTTTTGTGGCTCAACGATCGTTCCCGGCTCACATCCCCACTCTTTGCGACTGCGCAGCACCGAAAAAAAGATTGCGGATGTTCGAGCGCGTAAGTTGTTTTCCCCCCGAACTCTTTTTGGCCTGATGAGGAGGCTGTCATTGTACCCGCTTCTTTTTTCCCATTTTTCCAACTTTTGCACGTTTATGCCCTTCCCGAATGGCCAGTGTGGGAAAAGCTCACGGCGCAGGAAAAGGCGGAGGCGTTCAAGGCTGAAGCGATGGAGGAGTTCGAATCAACAAGAAGACCTTTGACGGTATGTGTCGAGGTTCCTTTTTCTGTTTTTTTTTTTTTTTTTTGGATCGTTGGGATCGAAAGTTTTCATATCAACAGTGGCACGATAGGCTGGGCAAAGTTAGGTTGGGGCGACTTTGGCGACCTTCGGTGTATTGCGAAGACGATCAATCAATCGAGAGTACAAACGAAGTAAATGAGAGAAAAGAAAGGAGTTATGGTGCGGGGATTACTTGCGGCCCGGCCCCTTTTCAGCAACCTTTGCTGTATGCAGGTATCGGTTAGAGATCACAGCTGTTGAGCTGTCTGCATCGATCAAAATTAAGCAGTCTTCGTTGTTTTTGCATTCGCACACTGCTTTTTTTCCGTTGGCTCCGTCCGAGGATATTTTCCGAACCAGGCTGAGTCGCCAATTACCGGTCTATGAAAACAAGTGAGAACTTGACTAATCGTGATTACGGCTCCTCGAAGCAAAGCTGCTATGTTGACCAGAAAAAAACGTCGCACCCAAGATTTACACGCGAAAGGATGAAGAAAAAGAAAACGCTCCCGTGCAAATGCAACAAGCAACAGTAAGAAGCAGCAACGACACGAAGTAACAGGGCAAACCAAAGCAAGGCAACACAACCGCCAAGGCACAATCGAAATAGACGTTAGACCTCCTTCCCCACTCTTCACTTCTTCTTGCCTCCTCCTCCCCCGCCGCCGACGCCGGTTTGGCTGCTGCTGCTGGCTTCGCCGCTGCCTGCTGTTGCTTTGGCGCAGATGCCTGCTGCTTCGATGCCGTCGCCTGCTGTTGCTTTGGCGCCGTCGTCTGCTTTTGCGCAGTGGGTTGCTTCGGCGCCGACGCCTTCGCCGTACTGCCTCCGCCCTCCCCACCACCGCCAGTGGTCCGCGCTGTCGTCGCCTGCTTCTGCGCTGGCGCCTTCGCTGCACCACCGCCGCCGCCACCGCCTTTCGAAGGGGTCTTAGTCCCTCCTCCTCCTCCTCCTCCTCCTCCTCCGCCGCCGCTCGTGCGTGCAGTAGTGGCTTTCGTTCCGCCAGTGTTGCCCCGACCGCCGCCGACGCCGTTTGCAGCTTTGCCGCCCGTCCCCGCAGCTGGAGCCTTGCTGCCGCCGCCTCCCTTGGCACCACCTCCACCGGCCTTGGCGGCAGTTCCACCACCGCCACCGCCGCCGCGCGCGGTCCCTCCGCCACCAGCACCTTTCCCGGCTGCGGCAGCGGGTGCCTTACCACCACCACCTCCCCCTTACCGCCGCCGGCTCCACCACCGCCGCCCCCGCCACCTCGCGCGGTTTGAGTCTTTGCAGCGCCACCAGCCTTACCGGCAGCCCCACCTCCGCCGCGCGCCGCCCGCCGCCTCCAGTACCTGCTGCCTTGCCTCCACCTCCTCCCTTGCCACCTCCGGCTCCACCACCACCGCCACCGCGCGCTTTGAGTCTTGGTGGCGCCGCCGCCGCCAGCCTTACCGGCAGCCCCACCGCCACCGCCGCCACGCGCAGGCCCACCGCCACCCGCGCCTTTGCCGGCACCACCACCACCGCCCTCCGCGAGCCGTCGCCGCGGCTGGAGCCTTGCTGCCACCACTTCCTTTCCACCTCCTCCACCCGCCCCTAGCCTTGGCTGCAGCCCACCACCACCGCCGCGAGCGGTCCCACCGCCACCAGCACCTTTGCCGGCTCCGGTCGCCCCGCTTCCTTTTCCGGCTCCACCGCCACCGCCGCCGCCGCCGCGCGCCGCCTGTGTCTTGCCTCCTCCTCCTCCTCCGCAGCCTTGCCGCAGCTGTGCCGCCTCCACCGCGTGCTGTCGCCGCAGCCGGCGCCTTGCCACCTCCACCCCTCCCCTGCCACCTCCGCCGCCGGCCCCGCCGCCTCCACCCCGCCGCCGCGCGCAGTTTGAGTCTTTCCGCCGCCGACTCCGGCGCCTTACCTCCAGCTGCACCGCCACCGCCACCGCCTTTTCCACCGGCAGTTGTGCCGCCACCGCGTCCGCCAGTCGTCGCAGCTGTCTTACCGACCCCGCCTCCACTCTTCCACCACCGCCGCCCGCACCTTTGCCAGCGCCGGCCGCACCGCCTCCGCCGCCGCGTCCTGCCGTCGCAGCTGCGGGAGTCTTGCCGCCACCACCTCCGGCCTTGCCGCCTGCGCCGCCCGCACCGCCCGCCCCTCCTCCCTTTCGGGCTCCACCGCTGCCAGTGCCGCCGCCGCCGCCGCCGTCTGAGTCTTGCCTCCTCCCCCTCCAGCCGCCTTGCCGGCAGGTCCACCACCTCCACCACGCGCTGTCGCCGCAGCCGGCGCCTTGGCCCCTCCTCCTTTTCCACCTCCGCCGCCGGCCCCGCCGCCTCCTCCGCCGCCACCGCGCGTCGTTTGGGTCCTTCCACCGCCTCCGGCTGCCTTGCCGGCAGCTGTACCGCCGCCGCGTCCACCAGTCGCTGCAGTCGCCTTGCCGCCACCAGCTCCCCCTTTGCACCGCCAGCACCGCCGCCTGCCACGAGCCTTTACCGCACCGCCGCCACCAGCCTTCGCGGCAGTCCCACTGGCACCTGCACCTGCTGCCTTGCCTCCACCTCCTCCCTACCACCGCCGGCCCCAGCTCCACCACCTCCGCCACCGCGCGCCGTTTGGGTCTTTCCGCCTCCTCCTCCAGCCTTGCCGCCACCTCCACCGCCACCCGCGCCTTTGCCGGCAGCACACTGCCGACGCCCCACGAGCCGTCGCCGCGGCTGGACCCTTGCTGCCATCAGCCCCCTTGGCACCTCCGCCACCGCTCCAGCCTTGGCTGCAGCACCACCACCGCCGCGCGTGGTCCCACCGCCATTAGCAGCTTTGCCGACGGTACCGCCGCCTCCTTTTCCTGCACCACTGCCGCCGCCGCCGCCGCCACGACCACCAGTCGCAGCAGTCGCCTTGCCGCCACCAGCTCCGGCCTTGCCCCCTCCGGCACCACCGCCGATCCCTCCGCGCGCAGCTTGCGTCTTCCCGCCGCCTCCGACAGTCTTTCCAGCAGCTCCCCCGCCACCAGCACCTTTGCCGGCTCCGGTCGCGCCGCCGCCGCCGCGTCCGTTCGCAGCGGCTGGTGCCTTGCCTCCTGCCTTGCCTCCCTTCGCCAGAGCTGTGTTGATCCGCTCAGTCGCCGCGTTCGCCTTTCGCGCGACCCCGCCACCGCCGCTTTTGCCAGCACCAGCTGCGCCTCCGCCACCGCGTCCCGCCGCCGCGGCTGTTGGAGTCTTGCCGCCTGCAACCGCCCGCCTCGCGCAGTCTGTGTCTTTCCTGCTCCCCCCTCCACCGGCCTTTGCAGCGGCCGCAGCACCCACCGCCGCCTTTGCCAGCACCGGCCGCAACACACCCTTTCCAGCTCCAGTGGCCTGCACCACCGCCTCCGCCGCGGGCTGTTTTGTGTCTTCCCGCCGCCGACGCCGCCGCCAGCACCGCGTCCCGCAGTCGTGGCGGGTGCCTTCCCGCCGGCGCCTCCACTGACGCCGCGGGCTGTCGTTGTCTTGCCTGCGCCGGCGCCGCCGGCCTTGGTCCCGCCGGCTGCACCACCGCCGCGAGGGGTCCCGCCGCCGCCAGCCTCCGCCGCCGCCGCCGCCGCCTCGTCCGGCTGCCGTAGCCTGTGTCTTGCCGCCACCTGTGCCCTTGACGCCTCCCGTTCCGGTTCCGGCCGCGCCGCCGCCGCCCCGCGCTGTTGCTTTGCTCCGCCGCCGCCGCCAGCTCCTTTGCCCGCTCCAGTCGCGCCGCCACCGCCGCGTGCCGTCGCTGCAGCAGGCGTCTTGCCGCCACCCTTGCCCCCCTGCCGGCGCCCGCTCCGGCTCCGGTCGCGCCGCCGCCGCGCGCTACTTGGGTCTTTCCTCCGCCGCCTCCAGCCTTGGCGGCAGCCCCGCCGCCGCCACCGGCAACACCGTTAGCTGTCTTGCCACCACCTGCTCCCTTGCTGCCGCCGGCTCCGGCTTTGGCGGTAGCCCCGCCGCCGCCAGCACTGTTCTTGCCACCGCCGGCCGTCGCACCCTGAGTCTTTCCACCAGCCTGCGTCTTCCCGGCAGCTGCTCCGCCCTTTCCGGCACCCTTCGCGGCTGCGGCGCCGCCACCACCACCACCCCACCAGCCTTCCCGCTCTTGCCGCCACCGCCGGCGCCAGGGGTTTCCCTGACCCGACATCGACGCCGTTCTCCTTGAGCGTTTCCCGCACCTGCCGTTTCGCCACCGTCCCCACCGCCCGTTGCACTTGATCCCGCGACGGCGCCTTGGTCGGCGCCTTGGCAGCCGCCTGCGCTTCTTTGATGGTCTTGGGGAGGCTCTTGATGGCTTGTGCGCCTTGCTTGATTTCTGGTCGATTCGGGAGGGAGAGGATGTCTTAGTAGGGTGTGCGAAGGAAGCAGTTAACGGGGGGCGGTGTACCTTTTGCGGCTTGAGCCGCGCCGCGAGCAGCTTGTGCGCCTTCTCTGACCCCGCGGGCTGCCGTTACGGCGCCTTTCAGAGCGCCGCCTGCGAGAGAGAGAGAGAGAGAGAGAGAGTGTGTGTGTGTGTGTGTGTTTGTGTGTTTGTATGTATGTGTGAAGGGTTGGGGGTAGGGTTATTTAAAAAAGGGGGAGAGTGGGGCCTTTACCTCCCGGTACCATTCCTACAGCGCCCTGTGCGATTTTGTTTCCCCGGCGTCCTTGGCGATCCCTGCATGTTTTTGCGTGTTTGTGGAGTGCATCAGTGGGTGTCACTAGGCTCAACTTGAGCCTGCATGGCCGGGTGACTTATACGTACGTGCTGCGCTTTCGCCCTTTGCAATCCCTTTGCCGATTGCGACGCCTGCCTGCACCGCGGTGAGGCCGGCAGCGACGGGCTTGCCCGCTGGGATGTGTGAAGTTCAAGGTTTGTGTCAGTTTGGGGTGCGGCTAGAAGTTGTGGGAGGGGGGGATGGAGGAAATGCTGAATGTAAAACTGTACCTGGAGTGAGGTTTGCGATGGTTTGGAGGTTCTGCGTGTGAGAAAGGCATGGTTTGCAGCATCGGAAAATAGGAGAGTAAAGCGACTGTAAGGATCCGAGCAACAACCGGAATCGGCTGATTTCACAGTCGCATACCTTCAGGTCACGTTCTGTTGGTGGAATGATAAATGGTTAGCGTCTCAGTAAAGCCGGAGCAGTTTTTTTTTTTTTCATTTGGGGAAACGTATGGGAGCGGTGGAACTGACCATTTGGAGCAGCTTGTTTCGCCGTCTTTAGAGCGTTTTTTCCGACATCTTCGCGATGGCTTTGAGGTGGAAGAGAATAGATGTAGAGAGGTGTGAGAGTCACATTTGCCGACAGTCTTTCCAACATCTTACTTTTAATCGACTTCCCGTCCTTGATGTCCTTTACGGCGCCCACGGTGGTCTTGACCGCCCCAGTGACGGCTCTCGTAACTTTCAACGAGGTTAACACTGTTGGGCCGGCCCACCGTTTCTACGGGAGAAAAAAAAAAGCAGGATTACCTGGTGTGGCGTTTTCGACGGCTTTCAGAGCCTAGGATTCGACAGTGGCGAACGGCGCAAGGAATAAGCGTAACGCAAGGGCGGACAACATAAATTAAGCAACTAAAGACGGAAATTTACCTTGGGGGCGACTTTGGCGACCTACCGTTGGCGAAGATGATCAATCGAGGGTATAACAAAGTGGATGAGAAAAAGAGACAGCAAAAAATTGTCGGGTCACTAACCGCCTGGCCTCCCCTTTTCCGCAACTTTTGCTGTCTAGGAATCCGACATGATTGGTTTAATAAAAGCAACCATGACGCTTGTCAGCTGCTGACTAGTTGTGCAATCACCGACTTACGTCTTTAGCCGCAGTGCCAACGCCGTTTCCGACCGCTTTTCCTCCTTTTTCGGCGACCTTGGCTGTCTATAGTTGCGCAGAACCGGGAAGGAGTGATGAAGTCAGAGTAGAAAAGGAGTCGAGAAGGATTGACGACGTCAGATGACCGTCTTCGATGGCGCCACTTCCACGCTATCCACAATCCGCCAACTTACATCTTTGGCCGCAGTTACAACACCGTTTCCGACCTACACATTTTCCAAAAGCGGAGGTTCAGTCAGCTTGGTTTTGGCTGGACCAAAAGAAATTGTTGCAAATGAGTGGGTGATCGAGTTGCTAACCGTTTCTCCAGCCTTCTTGACGCCATCTACAGCCTGAATGGGGAACGATCGCGATAAGGGAATAGAAGGAAAGGAGGCAGAATTATGCGAAGGAACCTTTTCTCCGACGCTCTTGATCCCGTCACCGGCCTGGAAATAAACAGTGGAGGATGAGCAAAGGAGAGTGGAGGCAGGGGTGGCGGTAGTAGAGGTCCCAAAGAACGTTGGTTACCAACGTTCTTTGAAACGGAAGATTGGATTCGAAAAACGAATATGTAAACTTACCTTTTCAAACCCATGCTTTATCTTTGTAAAGATGCTTTTGCGCCGGAACAGCCGTCCGAGTTCCGGTGGTACAAAGCCAGCTCGTTCTTTGCAGGCGCAGTCGCCGTTGCTAGGCTTGCCTCTCCGCCCTCCAGGTCGGGCGCCGCCACGAAGAGGGGCGCCATAGCCATGCTCTCGCCGCGGCCTGAAACAGCGCCGGTGACGACGGTCGCCGCTGCGGCCGCCAGAACGGCCAGCACGGACAGCAGGGAGAGGACGCGGCGTGGCGTGAAAGGTTGCAGGCATTTTGGCTCGGCGAGGGAGCCCGGCTCTGGCCGCCGCGACCGCGGAGGGAGCCGCTCGGTCATTCGAGGAAACGTAGTCGTTTTGAGTTGAGCAGGGTCACCGAGAGGGCAAAGTCGAGTTCGTGCGCGGGCAGCCGTTGTCGTCGTCGTCGTCGTCGTCGTCGCGGTCGTCGCCTTCTCGGGGCGGAGTCGGTCCTTTCTTTTTTTCGCTTTTTGGCAGAAGCAGCAGCAAGGGAAGACGGGGGCTGGGACGGAAGCGGCCGCGATTGTGTCTTGGTTGCTCCGGGGTCTGTCGGCTCCGGCTTCCACCGAAAATTGTCCATGTGCCGGTCCGTCTCCTTCCTTTTTTGTGCCCTTTCCCGCCCGCTCTCGCGGCTTCTGTTCATCCTCCTCCTCCTCTTTCCTTTTCCCAAGACTTCCTCGGATTTCAACTCCCTCGAGAGGGGTGGGGGCTGAGCACCCATCCAACCTTTTCCGTTGCATTTGGAGCGCGCACTACCAAAAATGGGACATATTTTCCCGAAGAAGAAGGGCTCAGCCGAGGCTGAGATGGACAAAACAAAAAAAAAAAAATAATATAGAAGATAGAAGTGAAAAAAGGACTGCTGCGCGCGGCACTATTTGACTCGATTTGCGGCTCCAAACACATGGCCTTTGCCCCTTCTGTGAATGTGGTTCATCCTCCATTCATTCAACTGCTCAAAGGCTGGCCTTAGCCCTGGCCGGTGTACTCCGCGGCCTAGCAGCTCGCCACACAAGAACAGATTCTTCAGGATTGCCCTTTTTTCTTTATGACTTCTTGTCGTCTGAGCTTGAAGGTCATATTTCCTTACAATTATTGATTTTGGCAACGCCTACTTTCGTTCAGCCCCGAGACCGCT
>JAIVFJ010000582.1:0-21890 GCA_025765615.1 Zopfochytrium polystomum
ACGTCTGATGTCTGAGCTTGGGATTCGATATCCAATGGTTGTCCCTGCAACACAAGCCCTGCAAGGTAGGTTGACCAATCTCCCCTCAGAGTGTAATTGATATTGTGTCAATTGCGTGCAAAGAATCATCCCAGCTAGCTGCGACCTTTCTGAAGGAAAATAACCTTTCCAACAAAACTGGGAAAAAAGGTTCCTACATTGGGCCGTTGACAATAATAGCAATCTCATTCTTCCTTCACCACCAATCAAAAGCGAAGTTAACAAGTGAGGAAGAAAAAAAATTGCAGAGCTGCGCTGCTCTTTACCAACAAGCAAGTCGAAAGGAAAAAGGAAATTTGACCAACCAACTATTGGGGGAACTTAATCAAGCAGCCCAGAGACCTTGGTCTCGGATTGCAGTTCAGCGATGGCTGAACAACTACAACAAAAACCTTTTAAAATTGGGCCAGTCAAATACATAACCTACTTCTGTTCAGAGCTGTTCAAGGGTGATTTTGTCTAGGACACTGGGTATCCTTAGTTATGATATCCAACCATTCAGGTTATTATTTCTTTACCATATGGCCCTGGACATGTCTGTCAGAGATATTTGCCATGAATATAAGCACATTTCAGTAGGTCATTTGAGCGCATTATGAGTCGTGGAAATCTTTCTTCCTTCTCTACATATTCTCGTCTTGGGAATATTCTAGAGACATCTTTTTTGGCTTGTCCCAAAATATTTTCAGAAATCCGTTCTGCAGACAAGTTCATTGAAGTCACTGTTGGAACATGCCCTCGCGAGAGAAAATGGAAGAATCAACAGAAGATAAAAAACTTGACTTGTCATGCCCTTCCCCGCGGCCACATGAGCGACCTGAGATCGCGATCACATCGTCGTCGAGATCACACTCGACACTGTCGGATTTCAACACCTTACCAGGGAGAGTTCTCCACCGTTAAAGGAGGCTACCCAAAAAGCGATCAAGCGATTGTCGATCGAGGAATCGAACTGAAGCTGTCCACCGTGTTGAGAAAGCGATCGTCTTCACCAGTCAGCTAAACAGCCACTGCCAACCTTCACAATTGCGATCGGTCTCAACACCGTCGACACCGAATTCCACACAATCACTATCAATTTCTTCCCACCAAGTGACTGTACCCCGTCGAACTCTGAGTGATCGATTCACCAGCTTCAGTTGAAAGTGCTGTGGAACACTCATTTTAACTTCTCTTGTTCCAGCTGTTACCTTCATTCTCCCCCTAACGCGATGAGCGAGCCAAGTGTGAAGCTCCTGCACCGTCAGCTAGTCAACCCTGTCGACTTCACAAGATGGATGGACTATGTGGGGGGCATTTTGCCAGTAAGCAAGCAAGTGCTGCTGTCCGTGTCCGACTTGCGCACAAAGTTGCTGCTGTCCCAGCAGTTCCCGCTACAGACACAACCGCCGCGATTCCTGCCGTCCCTGAGCATTTCAAGTTCTGGTCAGCAAACCCCCCAGCTGGATATAACGAATGGGAAGTCATGCATATCACCCACGAGTACGTCCCAAACAACCCAGAATATGTTGGCTACTGGACATTTAGCATGACGCAAACTTCTTCCAGGAACCTATGACCAAAATCGGGCTGGGATGCTGCACATCTATCAACCACATAAGCGGAGACTCTGAACATGAAAACTCAGTGTTATTAAGTTTGTCTTTCAGGCACTTGAAGAACTCAAGAGGAAAATTGGACGCATTGACGAAGCACAGGCGCGTGCAATGATTTGCAAGATTGCTGCCCTCAAGATTGAACCGGGGGGGAAGATTGCTGATTTTCAACCTATATTTGATAAGCACTATAGAGACCTAGCCGAAGTAAGAGCCTTGCCCCCAGGGGTGTCTTAGGCAAAAATCAAACGAAATGCTGAAGTTTGAGTCAATGGTGGATCAACTGACAGAATGCTTAGAGGACGAGAGTAACTGGCACATTCGAACTGAGAACTATCTATCTCGAGTGGACAACAACACCATCAAAAGACATGACTGCCCTCTTTGCCTTCCTCAAGACTATGGAAGCCCCGCAACAAACCTAGAGGACCAACTGTCGCAACCACTAGCGGAGCCAGTCAATGAGGCTGCACTACTTAGCAATATCCACGACCGCCCAGAGCAAAGGCGCTCCCACCAGGCTGAGCAACACCACCAAGGCAGAGAAATCCGTGGTGGGCGCCGCCATGGCCGGGGTGGCCGCGCTGGGCGACAGGGTAGAGAACGGCATGCAGAACGGCATTCTGAGCGACGTGGACACCACACCTCCCAAACTCAGAGACGAGCAGAAATCGAGCTGCACATGGCGCAGTGCCCGAGGCCAACACCCCAGGCGCTACAGCTCAGGATCAGCGACAAGGAGTTACGCCGCTGGGGAAATCAGTGCTATGTCACCATTGTGGGAAGGAGAACCACGTTGCAAAAGACTGCATCATGAGGAAACGGGACAAGCCAGTCGCACTTATTGCCACAGGCAGCACCAGTGACGTGCCATCTATTGACGATAGCGAGACTGGCAGGAGCGACCCTGGGGAGTATTCGTCGGATTTTTAGTTGGCCCGAGGCACCCACCTCGGGCACGTCAAAAGCAGACCTCTAACTTCCAACCAGCACCTCATGTCCCCAAACACCTCGCCCTTTCATCATCGTCACCCACCATGTTCAAGGAATCACCCATCGTTGTCGACTCTGGCTGTGTCAAGACCATTCTCAAAGACACTCACCTTTTCACATCCTACACCGAACGCACCTTGTCTGTTGGAACCATTGACAAAGACTCCACCCTGCTCAAAATCAAAGGCGTTGGACCAGCAAGAATCCCTCTCCAAAACGGTGTGGAGATTGTAATCAAGGAAGCCTGCTACGCTCCAAGCGCTCGTTACAGTCTCCTCGCCACAAACGACCTTCAAGAAGATGGGAAGTTTTTCTTTTCTAAGTTCAAAGGCCCCCCTGGTGTTATCTTGAAAACTAGTGACGAGTCCCCCATTGGCCGCTGTGTCAAATGCTCAGGACTTCACTTCCTCGTCACCAAGAATTCAAAGCTTCATCGACTCAGTCACACAGCTGCTGCTACCATTGCAATGGTTCATCAGGAGACCTTTCCATCACCTGACGGCCCATCACGAGTCTCTACCAAAGCAGAACAACTTCGCATCGCTGAGGTTGAGTGGCTGCATCGCGCACTGGGTCATGACGGCTTCCAGCGCCTAGGCTACATGCTTCACCACCGAACGACAGCAGACCTTCCACTGCTCAACACCTCTCACGTCCCCAAGTGCGAGATCTGCGTTGCGGCCAAGATGTGCCAGAAGAATTTCACAGCCCGTCCTGATGAGCCAATTCCCTTAGCACACACCCTCAACGTTGATGTCAATTCAATCCCCATCACCTCCTTTGACAGCTGCAACTACGCAGTCACTGTTGTTTGCGAGAGCACCCGCTATTCATGGAATGAGCCCATCCCCCGAAAGAGCAACGCCTTACCATTCCTTATTAAGTTAATCCTTTTCCTTGAGAAAACTGAGGGACAAAAAATCCAGATCATCCGCCTGGATCGAGGAAAAGAAAACTTCAACCAGACGTTCAAGTCCTTCTGCGATTCGCGTGGCATTCAGCCCAAACCTTCGCCATCGCAAACCCTGCAGATGAATTCGGTTGCAGAACGCCACATCCAGATTGTGACGGATATGACTCGCTCTCTTCTCCTTGGCGCTCCCAATGTTCCTCTCACCTTTTGGAGCTATGCATATCGGCAAGCCTTGCAGATCAAGAACTGCCTCCCAAATGTGCAGCGAGGCATCTTCTCACTGCATGAGGGCCAGCACCACATACCTCCACAAGTTAGCCACTTTCGAACTTTTGGTTCCAAGTGCTTCTACCAGGTCAGCCCAACTCTTCGCAAGAAACTAGACCCCAAGGGCCGTCCAGCTGTCTACCTCGGCTCTGTTTCACAATCAGTTTCAGTGTTGTGGGAGCTCCAAGAGCAGAGCATCATCTACCAGCGCTACCATGACATTGTCTTCTTTGAAGACAAGTTCCCTCCTTTTACTGGGGTTCACGCTGTGAGGGGGGGGATTGAGAGCATCAGCGTTAACCTCCCGCCACTTTCAGACCTCAGTCACCCAGCATGTGAAAAGGCAGTCCAATCAGTCATTCATGCAGAGCAGATTCTCCAGCAGGCACTGCAGCAAAAAGTGCAGAAGCAGCAGCAGAAGGTGGGGCATGACAAAGCACAGACAGTGCCAGCACCGAAGAAGCGGGGGCGACCACCAAAGTCGTCACTAGCTCCACAACAACCACCACCTGCAGAGCCACTGCCTGAACCACCACCACAAACTGCATCACCAGAAACAGTAGTGGCCCCCAGCATTGACCCTGACCTACCACCACCAAAGAAGAAACATGGACAACCAAGAAAGAACCCAACCAACAACCAACTGGTCAGTAACCCTGAGATTCACCATACTAACAAACAATTCTCTATGCCCTTTACCTCTTCAAAACACATCAAAACAATTAACACAACCTCATCCCACCAAAACCATCACTCATGCAGGGAGCTGTAGCACAGGGCACCACTGGTGTGGTTGGGGACTGTCCTTCCAGCGGCGCTAGGGGCAGTGGGCCCAGCGGCTTTGTAGACATGGCATCTCAGTCCAGCGCAGAGATTCTGGTGGCTGTGGATGGTGAGAGCCCCGTGGGGTGGGGCTCTGCGCCCACGCGAGCCTGGGATACTCACATCGCTAGGGTGGAAGGCCCAGTGATGCAGCGGAACCAGCCATGCCAAGTGACCCACCTGCTGCTGAGAGTGCTCCTGACGTGCCAGATGCGTTATTTGCGTGCAGACCATATGAGGACTCTGACGACAACGACGATCAATCTGTGTACATGTCAGACTCAGATGACGAAGACAGACCACTCTTCGCTTTCAATGTCAACTCCAACACAGTTCGAGTGTCACCTGACACATACAAGGATCCGCTGACGCACGAGGAGGCCATGGCTTCACCCTTTGCCAAAGAGTGGAGAGAGGCTGAAGAGTACGAACTGAGCATGCTCCGCAGCATGGGCGTATTCATCGAAGCCACAGCTCCACCCAACACAAACATTGTGAGTTGCAAGTGGGTATACAAGCTGAAGTTCAAACCTGACGGCACCATCGAACGATTTCGCGCGAGACTTGTTGCTCGTGGTTTCACACAGCAGCCCGGCGTTGACTTCACTCTGACATACTCGCCGGTAATTCGAGGTAACACTCTCCAATGGATGATTGCCCTCAGCACCCTGTATGGCTGGGACATGGAGATGATCAACATCTCCTCAGCCTACCTGTACGGAATACTTGATGTCGCCATCTTCATGGCGCAGCCATCTGGTGTACCAATCCTCCCTGGAATGGTTTGGTTACTCCAGAAGGGATTGTACGGGCTGAAGCAATCAGGTCGGACTTGGTACCTGCGCCTTGCAACACACCTACGGTCGAAGGGATTCCAGCAGAGTTGGGCGGACCCATGCTTGTTCTGGCGGCAGAACCAGCATGGAATTTGCTTCATCCTCACCTATGTTGATGACCTCCCCTTGTTCGGTCACACTGCTGCTATCAAGGATGCGATTGCTGACCTCAAGGGGGAGTTCAAGCTTCGGGAGCTTGGGAAGCTCACCTACGTTCTCTCAATGGAAGTTATCCGTGATTCAAACTTCACAATCATTCACCAAGCTAACTTCATCTGAAACTTCCTATCTCGCTTTGAGGCTGAACACGGCGCTGTGAGGCCTCGAGGCGCACCACTTAAGACTACCTCCAAGCTCACCCCTCGCGTGACAGAATCTATCGACCCTGACGAAGAGAGTGTCAACAGCACTGAGTATCTCCATGTGATTGGCAGCCTCAACTACGCAGCAACATCAACCAGACCAGACCTTGCACTCAGTGTCAGTCTACTTGGCTCCTTTGCCCAGGATCCATGCAGACGGCATTGGCGTGAGTTGTTGGATGTTGTTGGGTATGTAAAAGCCACTGCCACAGTTGGACTTCGCTACAGTGCAGACAGCAACCCTCAACCTGTCGGATACGCGGACGCATCATTCAACTCCCGCCATGACTCTCGCTCGCAGATAGCATACCTCGTACTGCTAGCAGGGGAGCAATTGGGTGGAAGTCGACGCGTTCGTCAACGATCCCCACATCATCAACAGCAGCAGAATATATTGCCCTCAGTGAACTTGGTCGGGAGCTTGAGGCTATCAACAACCTTCACCTGTCGGTCAAGATGCCCCTCAAGCTACCACTGACTGCTTATGAGGACAACACACCAACAATCCATATGACAGTGAACGATCTTCATACAGACCGCTCCAAGCACATTCGACTTCGCTACCACCACATCCGGTCGCTTGTTGAGGAAGGTCTTGTGCAGGTTGATCACGTCCCCTCCTTTGATCAGCTTGCTGATCTCCTCACCAAGCCACATGGACACGATATGGTTTTCGAAAGGCCGAATACTACTTGGACTTGTTGACCCGAGCAAGGGACCAGCCGAAAATAACAAGTTGATTGAGCATGTACGAACAATTAGGACAAAACGCCGCAAAGATCACTTCCTTCAGAAACGGACCAAGGACAAGGAGAAGAATGCAGCGCATGGCGCCGCATGGAGGGCGCGCATGGCGCGCAAGGGTAAAGTAGTGGGTTCGGCCCCAGGGTGGGGCACCGGTTAGATTTTCCTTCTTTCATTTTGCCGTTTTGGGCACCCTTTTGTTTTCCCTACCTTTTTGCAGTACTCTCCCCAGCAGCGCCTTCCTGATACGTTTCCGTTCCTTACCCTGCTACGGTTTTCCCAGATTGGTCAATTGGTTTGGGTTTTTCACCCGGGCAGTGGCGTTTTAAATTCTCTCACTCAGTTCCTTTCTTTGAGGTAGTTTTGCTTTTAAAGGCGCTTGTGCAAGGGGGAGTGTTGTCTCTTACGTGCCTCCGTCCATACTTTACCCTTCCCCGCGGCTAGAGCCTTGCCGCCCTTCGCCAGCGCCCCGTTGATCCGATTCGTCACAGCGTTCACCTTTTGCACGACCCCACCGCCGCCTCGCGCCGATTGGGTCTTCGCCCCACCTCCAGCAGACTTGCCTGCGCCGCCGGCGCCGCGTCCCGCCGCCGCAACTGGAGCATTGCCGCTGCCGCCTCCGCCGCCACCTCGCGCCGTTTGCGTCTTGCCTCCACCTCCTCCACCGGCCTTGGCAGCCGCAACACCTGCCTCACCCCTGCCACCACCGCCCACACCGTCCTTTCCACCCCTGGCTCCCGCAGCACCACCGCCTCGTCCACCAGCCGTAACCGGCGCCTTGCTGCCACCTCCACCGCCGACGCCCTTGCCACCGCCAGCCCCACCGGCCCCTCCACGCGTCGTTTGGGCCTTTGCTCCGCCGCCAGCAGCCTTACCGGCAACCCCACCGCCACGAGCGCCGGCGGCACCGGCAACGCGGGGCGTTTGTGTCTTCACACCGTTCCTGGCGTCCCCGTCGCGGCAGTCGGAGCCTTGCCGCCGATGCCGCCGCCTCGCGCCGTCTGGGTGTTTCCTCCTCCGCCGGTCTTGGCCGCGACTCCACCGCCGCGAGTTGTCCCGCCCCCGCCAGCACCTTTGCCGGCACCCGTCGCGCCGCCGCGCGCTGCCGCGGCAGGACCCTTGCCTCCCTTACCGGCTCCGGCCACCGCGACCACTGGGGTCTTTCCTCCTCGACCACCACTACCAGCCTTAGCACCTGCGCCGCCTTTCCCACCTCCTGCGCCCCCACCAATTCGGCTGTTCCGGCGGCCGGTCTGGCGGCACCGGCCGCCGCGCCGGCGCCATTGCAGCTGCGGCTGCGGTGCTCCGAGCGGCGACTGTGCTACCGACAGCCTTGCGGTTAGAGCCGGCGGCAGCGGCAGCGGCGGAGGCGACCTTGCCGAGGGATTTGCCGGCCGCGGCGGGGTCGCCGGCCGGAGCGTTGTGTTCCGGCGGCCGTTCGGGCGGCGCCGCTCGTTGCCGCGCCGGCACCGGCGCCGCGAGTGCTCGCGGTGGCGGGGGCGGCCTTGCCGAGGGATTTGCCGGCGACGGCGGGTGCTACTGTCGCCGAGCGCGGTGCGGTGGCGGCGGCCGCTTTGGCGACAGGCTTGGCTGTCTGCCTTGCGGCCACCTTTGTAAGACGTAGTAAGAATGAGCGGATGATTAGCCAGTGGTTGTAATGAAAAGAAAGTGTTTGTACGGGCTACATACCCCCGGGAACCAAGTCGATGGCGCCGTTCGCCAGGGTTTTGCCGACATCTCTGGCGATATCTGGCGAAAGTTTTATCTTTTTTTTTTTTTTTTTTGAAAGTCAACAACGGATAAGCAAGGAAAAAATGGCAAAAACATGACCCGTAACAAAGGGAGTGTGAAGAAGCGAGTTGAGGGGCTGGGCTTGTCGTTGTTGCGTACCTTTCGCACTCTCGTGCTTGACTATGCCTTTTACTGCAGCGACGCCGCCTTGCACCGCAGTGACACCCGCACTGATTGCTTTGCCGACTGTTTGTTTGAGGAATCACAAGTATTTACATGGAACGTTTACATCGGAAGAGGGGATCGTCTGCTCACTGGGGTTAGGTACCAAGTTCGCGATCGTTTTGATGTTCTGAAAGTTTTCATGAGAAAGGGTTGGGGAAAAAAAACGTGTGTCATTTCAGCGGATAGTGTAAGTTTGTATGATCGATTGCCTCTAGCACACACCTTTAGATCCTGTTCTGAAGAAAAAGCAAAGATTTGTAAGTGAATGTCGCGATACGACTGGAAGCCGCCTCACCATTTGGAAGGGCATTTTTCAGGGTGCCTAACGCACCCTTGCCAAGGTCTTTTCCGATAGCAGCAGGAATCCAAGAGGAAAGAAACAGGAGGCATTAGTTCTTGTCGCCCAGCTTCACGTTCAGAGTCGGGCAATCACTTGCTTTTGATGTTTTTCCCTTGCACAATATCTTTAGTGACTGTGATTGCCGTCCGAACGGCTCCGCCTATGGCACGAGTCACTGCAGTAGTGGAGGTCAGATCCGTAGCAACTATCGGGGGTCAAAAATCCGCTGTAAATCCTTGAGGGTGAGGTTGCCCGGGCGGAAGTTGGTGCAGATTTTGATGACACCGAGCGCGATTTCGAGAAGCCGGGCGAAGAAGCTCGCGCAGTTGTTGAGGAGCGGTTCAAGCTTGTTTGCGGCATCCTCCTCCATTGAGAACTACAAGTCTTCGGAGCACATTGGCTTCACGTTTGATGCCACTTCAGAGAGCGTCGGGAGGCGGGGTGGAGTGAAGTTAGTTCTCATAGCGAAGCGAGCATTTTGTGGAGTGTTTCGGGCGTGACGCGCTAGTCTGGGTTGACTCGGGCTGAGAGAGATTGAAAGAAGAAAAAAATGAAAAGTGTTACGGGATCTGCAAATGTCCGGTTTGGGCGCGTACCCAACTTGGCCTCCCATTTTTTTCGTTCGGCGTCAATCTGGCGCTGGTATCGCCTTGCTAGCACCAAACCGACCTTGGAGTTCGTTCCGAGGTAGAGGCAGACGGGCCTTTTTTCGTACAGTACCTGCAGTGGAGCTGGATTCCGAAGCATTTCGTTTACGATCGCGGCACGGCTCGCACGACCTTTTTTGTGTTACGAGGCGAATGCTCGCTGGGAAGGGTAAGAGGGCAAACTGGGAAGGGAAGTGATTTTTCGGCGAAAAAAGTGGGAGAGGAACCGTACCATCGTCTCGACAATGTTAGGGGAGGGATCGCACCCGCTCGAGCAGGGACGGCCGAGGAGGAGTGCGCCAGACACGGACGGCGCACAGCCGGGCGATCAGTGGCACCCTCTGCTTGGAAGAAGCAGCCCCGAAGAAGAAGACGACGGCGACGACGGCAACGAGGACATTGGCGGACGACGACACCTGCCAATCAGTGGCGAAACTCGCGACTGCCAAGCCCGTGGCGAAAGCGCCACCCCATCAACTGTCGATCTATGCCCACGAAAGAGCATCATCGCCAAGTACTCACTACATCCGCTCCTGAAGCCATCGCCGACAGGCTGGGAAAAGCAGTGCACTATTGCAGTTCTCTGTCGCCTTCCAGTTGCCCTGGAGTCTCTCCTAAATCTTAAACATTCCCTTCCACCTGCTTTCACAACCCCGCCAGCAATTTTAGTATGTTGGATGCTTTTGTTTCGTGCTTACAGGCAAAAAACTTTTCCTGACTCCAATCCATCAAGCACGATCCATCATCACCATCGCACTTTCACACACACAAACACACACACAAACACACACACACACACACACACACACACACACACACACACACACACACACACGCGCGCGCGCGCGCGCGCGCGTTCAAAAGTGAGCATCCTGAAAACAGCAAAAAACCTTAGAGAGCAACTAAAAGCGAGAAAGGGCTGAACAAAAAATACAGTAAGGAAGATGTAATGGAGTCTTCCAGCTTCCAGCAATTCGATCAGGCCGCCCGTCCAACCGCACGGAACTTCCTTTTGCCGCGCGAAATCTTTGCAGGGGCAGCGGACGGCTTTGAAGCAGCAGCACGCTTGGGAGCTGCATTGTTGGCGTTTGGTGCTCTGTAGCGTCCCCTGGAATCGGCAGCTCTGGGGCTGGCGCTTGGAGTCTTGGATGCGCCGCTGCTTTTTGCTGCCGTACTGCAGCCACGGCGGTAGAGGGTGGTCTGCCGATTGTTTGAGGTCCAAAGAATAGAGTTTTGTGGGTTAAAGCGGGCGATGGTAGTGTGTTACTATGGTGACCAAAGCCGAAAGGTAGTAGACCGTGGAAGAATTGCGAGAGAGAAGGCTCAGAGGGAGCGGAGGGGACGGAACACAAGCACTCACCCCGTCACGCCTGACCAGCTTGCACGCGTTGCCGGGAATGTGGCCTTGAATCAGAACCTCCTTCTCGCGCTTGATGATGGCCCGCTGGAACTCGGTGAACTTGTCCGGGTTCGCCTTGGAGTGCTCTGTCATGTCCACCTTGTTGCCAGGAACCTTGTTCAAGTTGATCTTGACGATGCCGTTGCCGCTGTCGAACGAGTTGCGGACCTTGTTCTCGTTCCGCGTCGTGGAGATGTACTGGCTCGGTTTCACACCGGCCTGGTGCTGCTGCGGCGTGATGCTCGCACTCGGGTCCGTTGCCGGGATGCCCCTTCCAGCGTCGAGGTGCTGGCGGTCCTCCTTGGTTAGCGCGCGATAGACATTGTCGCCGGGAAGAGGGGCAGGGAGAGGGGAGGGGTCCGGGTGGGGGTCGGGTGAGGCGCGGACATCCTGAACGACGAAAGAGAGGCAGATAGCGGCCAGGAGGGCCGCGAAGAGGGAGAGGAACTTTGCTGGTCTTTGCGCAGAGGCTGGCTTCTGCTCGCGAGCGTGGTGGGTCATTGTTCTAGTCGATTTTGTACTCGTGGATTATGTTGGTTTTTTAGCTATTTAACGAGTGAAAGAGTGAAAGAGAGGGAGAGGAGCGTATTTGAAAGAGAGAGAGAAAAAGAGAGAGAGAGAGAGAGAGGGAGAGAGAGAGAGAGTGTGTGTGTGTGTGGTGTGTGTGGTGTGTGTGTGTGAGGAGAAAGGGGGACAATACAACAAAAGGCCGGTTTCCGCACTGCTCGCAGACACACGCAACGCACACCACATGTCACAATCTTAATACAGTTTTGTTTTTTGCTTCTCGCCGACCCACTGCTCGCGCGTGGCACACTGTCACAAAAGACTAAACAGAAAATAAAACAAAAAAAAAAAAAGATTGGGAAAAAAAAGAAATCCACAATTGAGCCCAACAAATTCAACTGCCACGGGCTGAGCAGGGCTGAGCACCCCGCCGGTTAGTTTCTTTTTTTTTCTTTTTTATTTTTGAATTTGACCTTTTGTTTGTTTTTCTTCATTCTTTATTTATTTTAGAATCTGAGATGGCAGGGGAAAGTGCGGAAGTTCATCTATTTTACGCAGGGCAACGCTAAAATCCGCACGCGGAACCGGGCGGGCAAACAAACACTCACTCACACACACGCACACAACCACTGGAATTCAATTCTCCTCGGGTCTTGGCTTGAAAAAACAATTGACCCAAAAAACTAATAAAAAACAAAAACAAACGCTACCAGAAGGAGAAAAGAGATTGGGCGCATAGCGAGGAAAGAGAGAGTGAGAGAGAGAGAGAGAGAGACAGAGAGAGAGAGAGAGAGAGAGAGAGAGAGAGCCGAGCCTCTGATATGAAATGCTGCTTTGAGCTCCCGCCGGCGAACGGCGCCCACGGAATACCCAGTGAACAATCAACCCTGCTGGCATGGATTGGCATCATCGAAAAATAGACGGTACCCTTCAAGACGCGTATGTTTTCCCCACGCAACGCTGCTTCTGCACCTAATTGCGCTCGAGGCCCACAGCAACCGCCTGTTTCTGAGGTGACGAGGGATGTTTAAGCAATGACGTCTCCTTAGGGTTAGGCAGGAAGAGCTCTTGCGAGACCTCAGCGTGACCAGACATACACGCTGCAGCCATTGGGCTCAACGTGGCGCAGCCGCTCGCGATGCTTGCTCCGTTAAGCAGTCGAATAGCTGAACGGAATCCATGGATCCACTAGCCGCAGCAGCGGCTATGAGTTCGGAATAATCTCCTTCGACGCACGCTCGCTTCTCCAGAAAAATCTTGACAACATGATCGTGTCCATTGGCAATAGCAGCGCAGAGAGGGGTTACTGCTGCGCTCGTCTTTGCGTTGCCATCAGCACCACGCAGCAGGAGGCACTCCACGACTTCCACCTTCCCAGTTTTGGCTGCAAGGTGCAACGGCGATGCGCCCGTCTCCGAACCATCACGCCCGCGCCCCTCTCCAGAAGTAGCTTGACCACGTCGCACTGCCCGTTGGCGCAGGCGATGTGAAGCGGTGGTGGGAATGGGTTCGTTTTGCAGGAATCGCCGTTGTCGCAGTCGCACTGCCCGCCACCGATGCGCCCTGTCAGCAGGTCCGCGAGATCGCGGCGGCCAAACCGCGCCGCCAGGCACAGCCATCCATGTCCGCGCGCCGCGACATGGCCGTTGCCGGCTGCTGCCGTTGCGCTAGCGGGGCCACCACTTTGTCGATGGCAGCTCCTCCCTCCAGCAGCCATGCCGCGACCTCAAGCTGGCCGGCGTGCACCGCAGCAACGAGCGGCGTCATCCCGTCTTCCCCCACCGCCTCGACGTCGGCGCCTGCCGCGATGAGCGCCTGGACTTAATCAACCTGCCCTCGCGCGGCGGCTTCGTGCAAGGATGCAGTCGGAGAGGGTTGTCGTTGATATGCGGTGGCGGTGTCGTCATGTGGTGGATTGCGTTCGATTGATCGTTCGTGATCGTGGGACAGGGTTAACCCGCACCGCTGAGGGCCGCCTCTGAGTACTTTAGCTTGAGGCAGCCCCTGTCGCGCAGCCACCAGTCAAGCACGTGTACGTGCCCGTTTTCGCTTGCGAGGTCCATCGCGCGGACGGAGTGCTGGGCCTTGAGCTTGGGCACGATCCGCAGAAAATTGAGAGAAGCGACGCTGGCGAGGTCTTAGAGTAAGGGAGGGAGCTCGAGTTTCATTCCACTGTCGGCCCACCATTGCAGCATGTTGACTCGGCCAGTTTTTACCGCACCGGAGATCGCGGCGGCTGTGTACCGAAAGACCAGGCCGCTGTTCTTCCACCAATCCAGTACGGCCGTGTGGCCGTTTTCGCTCGCGCGGTTGATGGATCTCTCGTCGTCTAGTTCGAACTGTCGTATTTGCCCTGGGGGTTGCATGCAGGCTCATTGTCCGCCAGGTTTGTGAGTCGCGTGAGGCTTCCAATTCTTTCACGCGCGAATCTTCTTTGTGTCTCGATGGTCTTTTGGCACTGCCGAGAGGATGCCAGGATGTGGCGATGTATTGTGCAGCGTTCTCAGCACGTTGCAATAATTTGTCAGACAGCCAACATTTCAATTCAAAAACCTTTTTTTTTTTTAGTCAGATTGCCGCAAGAAAATGAAACAAAATGAAATGCAAGTCCTCCTGCTTTCACTCGTGAACTACAAGCCTAGTACGAAAACGCCAGCCCTCCCGACGCGCCGATGCTCTGTCCCGAGACCCAGCGGCTCTTGTGGTCCAGCAGGAACGCTACCGCGGCAGCAACCTGCTCCGGCTTCCCGACCTCCCCGAACGGCGTGTCCTGCGCGGCTCTCTCCTCCAGGCCTGGAGGCATCATGTCCGTCTTCGTCAGCCCCGGCAGCACCGCGTTGACCCTGATCTTTCGCGGCCCGAGCTCGACGGCCAGCGCCCTGGTGTACGCGTCCATGGCCCCCTTCGACGCCGTGTACGTCGTGTGGTTCGGGAACGGCGTGCGAGTGATCGCGGACGAGATGTTCACGATGCTGCCTTCGTCTGGGATATGGGGCACCGCCACCGACGTGACATAGAGGAACGACAGCACGTTGGCGGCGATCGTCCGCTCGATGGTCTCGGGGGCCGCGGTCACCGGTGCGGGCTCGTAGATCGCGGCGTTGTTGACCAGGCCCGTGATCTTGCCAAAGCGGGCGACGCTCTCGTCAATGAGCTTCTTCGCACCGTCTGGAGTCGACACGTCCGCTTGGATGGCGACGGCGTCGCCTGCGCCGAGCTGCTTGAGTTCCTCGATGAGCGCGTCGGCGGCGGCGGCGGAGGCTTTGTAGTTGACGACGACGGCGGTGGATTTGTCGGCCACCTGCTTGGCAATGGCGGCGCCGATTCCCTTGGCGGCGCCAGTGATGACGATGACACGATCAAAGGACATATTTGTTGAAGAGCTGCTGGGTGATTAAGAAAGTTGGATTGAACGTTGGAGACGAGGGGTAGGCTCGCAATTGAAGGAAATTCACGGCGGTGATGAGTCGGTTTGTGATGAAAGTCCGCTTGTCTTTTATACCCGCGGTTGGAATTGTAAGTGTCAGCGCCTCCTTCCATGTTTTTCGTTTTTCATAAAATTTTGGATTCCAAATCAAGACGCGTTCGAAGAAGTCACCTCTGGCGCATTACAAATTTTCCCACAGTCTCGCCAGCGGGTGTGCGGGTGGAGGATTTTTCCGCGGCCCGCACCGGCAAAAATGGCGCAGCCTGACGCCCGGACAGTTCCAAACCATATTTCTGCTCTACCGTCCTTAATCACATATTGGATTTCTGCAATTCTGAGGAGACTGCCAGTCTGTTTACATCTAATCGCGGGACAGGACTGGACCCAAGTGTACACCATACTTGCTGCGGCCTGGTACTGGGTAGTTCTTAATCGTTGTTTTCCCCTGCTTCTCACCGTATAACCTGTGACAACTCATTTGTCAGACCTTGGCCCGCTTGCCGAAATTGCTGGCCAGCCATCACCTTGCGTTTGTTTCAAAGCGGGAGGCGAGTGGGCCACCAACAGCCAAAACTCGTTTTGCCTTCTGCCTTGCCAATCAATTCCCTTGGAGTTAAAGGGTGCGATGTCGTGCTCGGCAACGTCAGTAAACGTGACCATTCCTTCTTCCGGAAAATGCAAATGAACGGTCAGGACAGGCTATGCGCCGTATAACAGCACTACAGACGGCGAAGACTATGAAACGGCTTCGTGCCACAGCTGTTTGCAACGTGGCTTGGCTCGTCATCCGTGGTGCCATCTTTCGCGGCATCCGCCTCCTCGAACTAAAAGTCAAAAGATAGCCAGTTTATTGATCCAGAGAGAGGGTAGACTCACCCAAACTAATTCTCCGCTCTCCTATAAAGGCTGCCGTCCGCTTATCTCAGATAAATTGGTTTTTTTGTTGTACTAAGCCTGCCAAAAAATTGTAAACTTTGGCCAAAGTAGGCATAAAATGGGCACTGAAATTCCACATTGTGTGCCTATAGTAAACCCAACAAATTTTTATGGAAAACTCAATAAATATCCCAGATTATCCGAAATATCCAACAAGAAGCAGAAAATTAGGATATTTTACCTTTTCCTGATACTTTCTCAATCAAATTTCTTTGGATTTTGGACACAATATGGAGTACTCCAATGCGTATTGTATGCCAACTTTGGCAGGATTTTACAAACTCTTTTGATGGATTTAGTGGGCTCATTGTTGCAGTTGGGGGAAATCTTACTAGATCGTTGCACCAAACCAAATTGGATCAACGCTTTGGGCTCCAGACATACCTTGCACCAGCGGCGGTTGGGGAGCTGGAACTGAGTAATTCAAACGTGCAGGTGTTTACAGCAATACCCTGAAAACTTTGGTTCAGTCAGCGTTTTTGCGCTTTGTTTCGCAGTGAATAGTGCAAATGCATTGTTGCCAGATGACGTCATTTTAGCTGGAATTATAAGGGTCCTCCGTTGAACCCAATTTCAGACTTTGCCACGGACGGAGCAGCCACAGGCAACTGCTTGCGACTGCGTCTTCCTGTGAGACTACACTGAGGTCTCAGTGATAAAGCCTAAGGATTTTATTTGCAAAAACAAGCGTACCTGTCATAAAACCGCAAGGATCAGGACCCCTATTATTGCTCCTGGTTCTTTAGTTTCCAAGGCGTTATCAAAGTGTATTTGTGGCTAACCTGTCTTTATTATTGGGCCTGCTTTTACTACTTTCGTCTTAACAGTTTCCGTTGCGCCAGGGTTTTCTCAACATATTTTCTTTTTCGGTGACTAACAGAGACTGCCCAACTGCCTAGGGAAGGGGTTGCCTGACAGGCCGTACCCCAAGCCCCCTAATTTATTATTTATTTTCGGCACTTGTACATACACGCATAGGGTTGGGGGGGACTTAGAGCATTTGTGGTGGATGTTCCAAGTCAGGGGGGTTGACTTGTCAATTTTCTCTCTCTCTGTTTTTGGGCCATTTCTCTTTTTCCTTTTTTTCTTCAATCTGATTTCTGTCCATTGGCACCAATACAGAGTCCCTTCAAATCCATCTGGCTCGCAAAGGTGAGGGTAGTGAGAGATGGTACACACCCGGGTGTGTACATGGTCCCTTTGTGGGGCTCCTCTTAAGGGGCCGTGGGTGGGGAATGCAGCTGGCCCCACCAGCGACTGTGTGATATTGCCGGCTCTGTGTTGGAGTGAGGATCCCTGGCGCTTGCCCGCCGCGACGACGGTGGTGGTGGCAGTGACGACGGCGACGTCGTCGTCCCCAACCTTCCTGTCCCCGTGAGGGTGTTGGTGGCTGCGCCCAGTGCAGCCCCCGACACCTGAGAGTTTGATCTACAAGCGCCTGCCTTGGTCCTATTGCTGTGAGGGTGAGATGTGTGAGTACGAGTGCGATGCGATAAAGCCCGTTGGTCGAGTGATTGTGCTGACGCAGCCTGGCGGGGTGTGTGTACGATCGCAAGTGTTTCCGCGTGCGAGTTCCTGCTGGCGACCTTCCGCTGAAGGAGGAGCTCATCGCAAGTGAATGTGTCTTCATTGATGAGACACAAATTGATGACAAGAGTTCGTTACGACAAGGCTGGGAGAGGAGGTCGAGCGCGAGTCAATTAGACTGGCATCCGTGGTCAGAGCTCGACCCTCACTGCTGCACTAGGATCAATTGGGATTCAGGCAAAGCTCACTGTTGATGGCGCATCGTACGCCAAGTTACTTGTTGAATTGAGTGTCAATGTTGTGCTTCCAACAATGGCGGAGGGCCAAACCCTCATCATGGACAATGCTCGTATCCGTCATGATGAGCCTGTGGACATTGAATGTGTTGAGCGTGGTGTGCGACTGATCTACCTCCCATCCTTTTGCTCGTTTTTGAATCCGATTGAAGAGGCTTTTTCTGTCATCAAGGCTTAGTTTTGGAGGGTTGAAACGTATCTCAATGATCTGTACGATCGGCACGACCTACTGCTGATGTTGTGGGATGTAATCACTTGAGAGAAGGCAAAGGGCTTTATTCGCCATGCAGGCTACACCAATTGACACAATCAATAAAGACATCAACCCTTAAGACATAATCAATTCTTAGCCATCTGAGCCACATAGCCGTACATACCAATACGATGCAAATCTAGGGGCCCCCAACGCTTCAAAGAGCTAAGAGTGATGCGTTCCTTTCGAAGCTGCTCGAAGTAAATGTGATGGTCGCCCTCCTCCATAATTGCATTCATCATCAACTTGATGGTTTCGAACTGATCAGCAGGATGGCCGGTTACAGGAACAGGCACAGGGGTGGTCATGTTGATCGTGATGGGTGGAGGGGCAATCAGCTGGTATGGGGGTGGTTGGTGATTGTCCTGAGTCTTGACTCGCTTTCGCGAATCTGCACAAAACCCGTAGTTGGTTGGAGGGTTATCAAGAATGGCGTCAAAATCCTTATGTATCTGGAAGAAGCAAGGGGGAGGCACCTGAGAAGTAGCATCTTGGTTCACTACGGAGCTTACGATTGCTTTTGCCCACTGATGGGACCTTAGCATGGTTGACAGGTAGGATGACGCCGTTCTTGAAACGAAGTCAAACCCATTCGCTTGCCAGGCAATCCCCAAACGCTCATACAAGTCTTCCATCATTTCAATCCTGCTCTGCACGATTGCGATCAAGCTCACGGAGAGGGTTCAGCGCTGTGCCGTTGCAATGACCTGCCGGGCGCGACCCAATGATCAAAGCTGACGCCAGCGGGAAGGTTTTCCTGATCAAAACGATCAACAATTGTGAGTGCTCTGTGAATGTCAAAGCCCTCGTCCAAATCGGAAGTTTTCTTCAAGTCTGATTGCGTTTGGGCGGCTTCGGCTATCAGTACACACATGTTAGTGGGCGCGGAGGACGCATGGGGGCCCGATGTGACGGAGATGGATTGAATCTGAGCGCCTAAAAGGACTTTTTGAGGTTGCTGCTGGAAACTGCGTCTCAAAACGTGCCATGTCCGCAGGGTAACCAGAGGGTGCGTATCAGTCTTAGCAGGTCGGCGAGGGTGCTGAATGTCAGGTCTCAGATGGTCTCCATCCGTACTCTGGGTGATCAAGGTTGCCACAATCTCCTCCTTTAGGGGCTGGAGAGTAGCAGTGGCAATGTCACCAGTAAGAACATTTTTGGCTTGCTTCGCACCAAACTTCGGCTCATAGGTCACGAAAAAAGGTGTTGGGGTGAATCTCATCAGTGCTCATCGGGAAGGGAGTTTGCTAGAGAATGGCAGCTGTTTGTGAAGCTGACATTGAGGACGACGGTGAGACTACGGGGGAGAACGACTGGCCGTTGCTTAACCCCTTTAAGGGTTGGCGCCACTTGTGCCACATGCGGCACAGGACCCGCTTCCTCCTCGAGCAGTTTGACGCCGTCATCGACCAGTTTCCTCCGCCTCGACAAACCCTACCCGCGACGTCATTACAGACATCACCCGCCGCATGGCGCTGCCCGCATGGCAGAGTTTTGCGAACCGGGGCCTATCCGTAGAGTCCATGGACGACTACAACATCTACACGCACTACGTCGCGGGCCTCGTCGGGCCCTCGGCCTGACGGGCCTCTTTGTCGCTACTGGGCCTCGAGTCCCACCCGCTGCTCCAGGTTGCGCCGCAGCGCGGCTCCCGCGCGTTCGACCTGCCAAACAACAATGGTTTCAACAACCCCGTCGTGCCGAGATGGGTCAAGGAGGGGAACGAAAAGACGACTCGTTTTGGGAGATGGCGACCGGTGCGAGGATGTGAGTTTGTTTTGCTCATGTTGGGGGCGGTGTTGTTTTGTTTTTTTTTTTTTTTTTTTTTTTTTTTTGGCAGGTCGCGACCTTAAGCACTAATCAAAACACGCAACGCGCGCACTGCAACCACAACAAAAAAAAAAATCAGATCGCCCGCTGGATCCACGCCCACGACCTCCGCACCGCCAACGGGCGTCCTCGTCACCCGCCCCGCGCAGCGCCGGCCCGCACCGCTCCCTCGCCGGCCGCGCCGAGTCCCGCCGCAAACGCAGCCATTCATCGTTGTCGTCCTCCTGGCCCTCCTCGCCGCCGTCGTCGCCGCCGTCGCCGCGGCCGCGTGGGCGGGTCGCAAGCGTCGTGGGCGCCGGCCCCGGCCAGCACCTGGGGTGGGACGGTGCCGCCCGCGGTCGGCGAGGCGTGGGTGTGGGTTGGGGAGTGGGCGCGCGGGCGGCGGTGTTGCGGCGAGGAGCGGGGTGATGTCCGGGACGGGGGGGTGCGCGGGCTTTCGCGGGTGGGGGGGGGACTACTTTTTTTTTTCACTCTATTCGGGGATACTCACACACCCGCACACCCTCCTCATTCTCGTTCTTTTTTTTTTCCCTTTCGCATCCTCCTTTTCCCTTTTTTTGTTTCGTGTTGTGCGCGCTCTCCTTTCTCTCCCCTCTTTTTTTTTTTTTTTTTTTTTTTTTTTTTCTTCAGTTTTCCAGGGAAAAGGAAAGGCACCCCCACGCCCCATCTTTTCTCTCACCCTTTTTCTTCTTGTCTGAAAGAGGAGGGGTGGGGGCGTACGAAAGCGATTTTGTAAAAGGAAGGCCTGGAAACGAAACAAGAGAAAGAGGGGAATCCACGTTGGCTTGCAGAACCGTCCAGTCAGATCCCTCAAAATAAGAAACAAATGGGCTTCTTTTGTTGTCGTCCAGGAGAAAAAAAAGTGAAAAAAAGGACCTTGAATCCAACTTTTAAAACAAAAAAAAAGCATCGGGCAGACTTGGAGGGGCAACATCCATGCTGTGGTACTCAAGGTCAAAAGCAAAGACGATGGCAATGAGCAGTCACATGTCCTAGATCTGGACGACAGGAGAAAACGTGCCTGGTAGTGAATGCCTTTGCGTTGGGCTTTTCCGCATGGGACAAGTCAGGCTTTTCATCACTTCAGCCAGGCAAAAGGATCAAGCTTGTAGGCATAAACCCAATTTGCAGAACATTGCGTGCTTGCCAGGAGGAAGAACTACCCATTCCCAGACCTTGTGCTCATCCATGGGAAAGTGAATGTCCTGAAGCTCAGACGCAGTCCATTCTTTGTTGTGGTCTGATGCATGGGCTTCCTTGTGGGAATGTGGTGCTGGTGGTTGTTGTGACTGGTGAATTGGCTCTTTGGAAGAACACTTCGGGAAGCACAGTTCTGGCAGTTGCAAGAGATGGTGAGAGATTTTTCGATTTGCAAGTAGCTTGCAGAGTCCAGTTGGTGCATTTTTGATGTTGACAATGACGGATGGTGGAAGTGGTGATTCAATGACAGGTTCTGGATCGGTATTGATGGATGCAGCTATGCAGTCTGCTGTTGGAGATAGGCTCTCTTCGGGTTCATAATCATCTTCGTCGAGGATGACAGCAAATCTGTCAGGGTTCCAGCAACAGTCGTCGTCATCTTCCTATTCCAAATCTTGGGGAATAGTTGGAGGTTGATCTGAGGTGTTTGTTGATGATGATGGCAGCTGTCCTCTCCTGGAAGCCTGGTGCAGTTGCTGGCAAGTACAAGAGGAGGGAGCACCGTCAGGCGGAGAGTTGGATAACTGACAGTAAGAGTCATGTGGTGGCTCAACAGGTTCAAAAAAAAGGAGAGTTGTCAGTTTCAGGAAAATCAGTAAAACCATCAGAAAGAGAAGTTGAGAAATCAGAATTCAGAGATTAGCATCACTGCAGACAATCGAAGTTTTGGTGGTGTAGTGCCCCAGTAGGTGTTGGAGAACAAATGAAAACTTTGAGCGATTTTAGCAGCTGGGTGACTTGTCACGCAGGAGAGGACAAATTGGTGGTTTTAGAACCGCCTTATCAAATCCCTACCACTTGGCTGCATAGTGTAGGGGTTATCACATCAGATTCTGATTCTGGGGACCCCGGTTCTTTTCCGCATTCAATTAGTGGCACCGGGAAAAGGGAAAATCAATTGACGAGAAAATGCCAGAAAACAGATTCCACTAATTCCACTAATTGCGCCTCCACCACCTGTCATGTCAACCACACCCACCAGAGCATGGTTCTCGCTCAAC
>JAIVFJ010000583.1:0-21817 GCA_025765615.1 Zopfochytrium polystomum
TTTGAAAAATTTTGGCCTCCCAAACGAAAGGGTCTTTAAAGTTGAGCTAGGCTGATTCTGTTTGTTGGAGGTGGTAGAGATTCTTGTTCTGAGCTAGAATCTGTGGTTGATGCAGCCAGATAGCTGGCACGCTGTTGTGTAAACAGTCTACTCTGAGTGAGTGAGTGGAAGGAGTTGAAGTGGAGATGTGAGCTTGTGGGTGGTCCTTCTCCCCAACTTGGAGAGAAAGAGAAAAAACTCTGTTATGAATAATTGATACATAATGATTATATGCACGCTGTAATAGTTGCTAGGCAAGTGTGGCTGGCACAGGGTAAAAACCTCTGCTATATAAACTGCTTGAGCAGAGGAGAAGGAAAACTGTTGACACCAGGTTTCTGTTCCACTTAATACTCAGAGTATTTGTCAACAGGGCAAGCCAGCGCCCAGGTGTGCATTAGCGGTGGCTCACTGTCCCATGGGTATCGTGAGAACGATAACTGACAGTCACAATAGGTTCAGGTCCGTCTTGTGCCTCTTGCTGCTAACCAGTCAGTTCCGCCTAACCTCACCTGGGCAGGTCCACTTTTCCGATCTTGTAAATGATATATCTCTGGAAGAATGTGGGAGGCAGCATTGTGGTGACGGGATCCGGATGCAAGTGCCACAAGGGCACACTAAAGGATCTCCTCACTTAAAATCGGAGAGTGTGCACACTGCCGCATGCGCTGAGGAACGTAGAATAGGTGGGGGGAGTGGCAACCAGTCTCTCTCTCTGACGGGACTCTGCCAATGCAGGGAGGGTGGGAGGGAGGAGGAATGCAAGGTATGGTTGAGGGGGGACGCAGGAAAAGAGGAAAAATTGAAAAGAGAGACAAAGACACATTGCCAACCAATAATGTCTCGCAATGTTTTCGAAATACAAATATCGTAAATACCACTGCTGTTTGCGTTCATTTTCATCATGCTTTGATGTGTGCGAATGTCTCCAGAAAATTGCGCCATCAAAAACTAAATTCTTCACAAGATGAGATTCATTTTCCCCCATCAGAGAACCCAAACCCCCAGGTGAAATGCGATGGGTCGGCTCCTGAAGAAAACACACAGCCAAGAGGGAGACGGAAAGGACCAAGGAGGGAGCGAGGAACAACACTTCTGAAAAAGTCGAAACAGCAAAAAAGAGTCACTCAAGACACGGTGGAAAGCAGGAAGCAAACAGTTTTCCAGATGACAATTCTTCACTCAAAACAGAACTGACAGGCGTGAAGGAAACCCACTTCTCTGCTTTTCAGTTGTGAAGCCATTCCCTGAAATGAAGAGAATGATGCGTTAATACAAAGTCCAACAACAAGGATTTTTCAAGACCTCTAATATTCAAAGAAGACAAAAAGGAGCAGTCTTGCAAGCCACTCTTCAAGAATTCCCGTTTCCACACCATACGGTGGTCTGGCCAGTGCAGTGAGAAGGACAAAGTCCAAAGGAAAAAGACAAAGAAACAGAGCCAACTCACTTTCCAAGTCAAGCGACTTCACCACTTTGTTCATCTTGAGGGCGACCAACAACGTCTTGACACTTAACTCCGATCCATAAAGACCCTTTTCTGCAATCAGGTTGTCAAGGGTTAGGGTTAAGGCGGTTTGTGTCCACAGAACAAACGTTGGAAAAAAAAAAGAGGTTTTCAAGAAGAAAAAAAGATGGGTCAGAAAATGGGGAGCAAGCCAACTCAGACACAAAACCCCCCCAATTGCAACCCATAATTTTCAATGGGTTTCTGCAGAATCAACCATGTCGTGGAAAACAAAGTGAGGCACTCACGGTCTGCAGGTTGTTCCAGTTCAGAATGTTTCGACAAAACCAGGCCGTTTGAGAGAGTTGTGCAGAGAACACAAGTGGAAAAAAAGGAAACATCAAGAAGAAAACAAGATTAAGTCAGAAATTGGTGAGCACGCCAACTGAAACACAAGACTCCCCAATGCAACCCATAATTTTGAATGGGGGTTTGTCCGATCAACCATGTCGTGGAAAACAAAGTGATGCACTCACAGGGCTGCAGGTTGTTCCAGTTCAGAATGTTCCGACAAAGCCAGGGCCGTTTGAGAGAGTTGTGCAGAGAACACAAGTGGAAAAAAAAGGAAACATCAAGAAGAAAACAGATGAGTCAGAAATTGGTGAGCACGGCCAACTGAAAACACAAGACTCCCCAATGGAACCCCATAATTTTGAATAGAGTTTCTCCAGAATCAACCATGTCGTGGAAAACAAAGTGATGCACTGACCGACTGCAGGTTGTTCCAGTTCAGAATGTTCCGACAAAGCCAGGCAGTTTGAGAGAGTTGTGCAGAGAACACAGTGGGAAAAAAAGGAAACATCAAGAAGAAACAAGATGAGTCAGAAATTGGGTGAGCACGCCAACTGAAACACAAAACCCCCCCAATGCAACCCATAATTTGAATGGGGTTTGTCCAGAATCAACCATGTCGTGGAAAAACAAAGTGATGCACTCACGGTCTGCAGGTTGTTCCAGTTCAGAATGTTCCGACAAAGCCAGGCCGTTTGAGAGAGTTGTTGCAGAGAACACAAGTGGGAAAAAAAGGAAAACATCAAGAACAAGACAAGTTGAGTCAGAAACTGGTGAGCACGCCAACTGAAACACAAAAACCTCCCCAATGCAACCCATAACTTTGAATGGGGTTTCTGTAGAATCAACCATGTCTTGGAAAAAACAAAGTGATGCACTCACAGGCTGCAGGTTGTTCCAGTTCAGAATGTTCCGACAAAGCCAGGCAGTTTGAGAGAGTTGTGCAGAGAACACAAGTGGAAAAAAAAAAGGAAACATCAAGAAGAAAACAAGATGAGTCAGAAATTGGTGAGCACGCCAACTGAAACACAAAACCCCCCCAATGCAACCCATAATTTTGAATGGGGTTTGTCCAGAATCAACCATGTCGTGGAAAAACAAAGTGATGCACTCACAGGCTGCAGGTTGTTCCAGTTCAGAATGTTCCGACAAAGCCAGGCCGTTTGAGAGAGTTGTGCAGAGAACACAAGTGGAAAAAAAAGGAAACATCAAGAAGAAAACAAGATGAGTCAGAAATTGGTGAGCACGCCAACGAAACACAAAACCCCCCCAATGGAACCCATAATTTTGAATGAGTTTCTCCAGAATCAACCATGTCGTGGAAAAACAAAGTGATGCACTGACCGACTGCAGGTTGTTCCAGTTCAGAATGTTCCGACAAAGCCAGGCCGTTTGAGAGAGTTGTGCAGAGAACACAAGTGGAAAAAAAGGAAACATCAAGAAGAAAACAAGATGAGTCAGAAATTGGTGAGCACGCCAACTGAAACACAAAACCCCCCCAATGCAACCCATATTTTGAATGGGGTTTCTGCAGAATCAACCATGTCTTGGAAAAACAAAGTGATGCACTCACTCCCTGCAGGTTGTTCCAGTTCAGAATGTTCCGACAAAGCAGGCAGTTTGAGAGAGTTGTGCAGAGAACACAAGTGGAAAAAAAGGAAACATCAAGAAGAAAACAAGATGAGTCAGAAATTGGTGAGCACGCCAACTGAAAAACCACAAAAACCCCCCCAATGCAACCCATAATTTTGAATGGGGTTTTCTGCAGAATCAACCATGTCTTGGAAAAACAAAGTGATGCACTCACGCCCGGCAGGTTGTTCCAGTTCAGAATGTTCCGACAAAGCCAGGCAGTTTGAGAGAGTTGTGGCAGAGAACACAAGTGGAAAAAAAAGGAAACATCAAGAAGAAAACAAGATGAGTCAGAAATTGGTGAGCAACGCCAACTGAAACACAAAACCCCCCCAATGCAACCCATAATTTTGAATGGGGTTTGTCCAGAATCAACCATGTCGTGGAAAAACAAAGTGATGCACTCACAGGCTGCAGGTGTTCCAGTTCAGAATGTTCCAACAAAGCCAGGCCGTTTGAGAGAGTTGTGCAGAGAACACAAGTGGAAAAAAAAGGAAACATCAAGAAGAAACAAGATGAGTCAGAAATTGGTGAGCACGCCAACTGAAACACAAAACCCCCCCAATGCAACCCATAATTTTTGAATGGGGTTTCGCAGAATCAACCATGTCCTTGGAAAAACAAAGTGATGCACTCACGCCCTGCAGGTTGTTCCAGTTTCAGAATGTTCCGACAAAGCCAGGCAGTTGAGAGAGTTGTGCAGAGAACACAAGTGGAAAAAAAAGGAAACATCAAGAAGAAAACAAGATGAGTTCAGAAATGGTGAGCACGCCAACTGGAAACACAAAACCCCCCCAATGCAACCCATAATTTTTAATGGGGTTTCTGGCAGAATCAACCATGGCTTGGAAAAACAAAGTGATTGCACTCACGGTCCTGCAGGTTGTTCCAGTTGAGAATTGTTCCGACAATGCCAGGCCGTTTGAAAGAGTTGTCCAGAGAACACAAGTGGAAAAAAAAAAGGAAGACATCAAGAAATGGCATCAAGAATAAGGTGAGAAGGATGATCAGATCCCTGTTTCTTTGAAAGTGAACTTACATGCTGACGGAAGGTGTGGGGAATTTAATTTGGTTTTTTTATGTTTTTCAGTGGAGAATTTAGTGAAGGTTTGCGTCTGCTGGAAGAATTTATTTTGGACTTAATACCTGGTATTGCTGTGAAAGGTGAAGTTAGGAGAATTTTTTTTGAGGTATGTCATTGGAAAAAAAATATTTCTCACGTGCTGGTAGTGGGGTTATTTAGAAGATGGACGAGAAAAAACACGCCTGGCTTACAAAGAATTTTCAAATGTTGCACTGTTGTGTTTGTCGCCAAAGCCTCGTGCATTTGCACTTTTTCATCCTCCGTCAGTTCCTTGAACGTGCAGTTTGCTTGGTCCCATCCTCCCGCAACAATCCTGTGCTTCACCTTATCCTCTAGACGGCTCTGTTTCTCTTTTCGAAAGTTAATGTATGTGCCTCACTTAAATTTCCTTCGTTCTCACTGGCAGTCTGACCTTTTTCTTTGATTTGTGGAAGTTCCTGCTTGGTTGGACCAACAGCAAATCCAAACACATCAGCCACAGTGCTCCCAGGAGGAGCACGCTTCACAAACCCAGAAAAAGCAGACAGAGGACAGGCAGTCTTGAATGCTTTGCCACATTTTTCCTGCAGCAGATCTTCCTTCACTTTCTTGGTCGGGTCTCCATCCAGAATGGTGGCTTCCAGCGCAAAAGCCAGTTCAGACCAAGGCATCTGGAGGGCCGTCTTGCCTGTGGTAGGGTCTACTGCCCAGTGCCGCCAAAATTTGACAATGTCTGGGTGAGTCAGAGCGAGGTTGGTGAGGATTTCGTCAACTGGTCCAGGCGGTGAGGATGGTTTGAATGGCTGATGGTCACCGTCGCCAGGTGTATGCCGAGTCGCTCCCAGAGTTTGAGGCAGCGGAGGCAGACGCCGAGTCCCTTGCGGAAGCTGAGGCGGCGGAGGCGGACCCTGCAAAGACATCTTTTCCACGTTCGCAGTGATGGGCAATTGGGCCTGATGGGAATCAGCGTGAAAGAATCAGAAAACAGAACCAGTGTCACAACAAGTCAATATTTTCTTACCTGGCCTGATCCTCCGGCATAATTGGAGCTGGGGGTCAACGTTTGGGCTATGTAGCCTGCAGAATAGTACCCAAGACTGCCCTCACCCTGGGCGCCAGGTTCAATGGTGGGTTTGGCATTGTGGGATTTCCCACTGCAGCTGGCACAGGATGAAACACTGGTGTGGCCACGCTCGAAGCAACGGCTTTGGCACCATCAAATCCATCCAGCAACAGTTCAAGAGTGCTTGCAATCTGTGGAAAGAGTGGACGGGCTGCAGGATCAACTTGCCAGCATTGCTGAAATAAATCTCGAATATCACGCCCACGCTTTATGGCAGAGAACACATTTTCATCCAGGTCGGCCAAGGCTTCTCTGCGATAGTTGTCATCCTTGGAGGCCAATGGAAACTGGGATGGGTCCATCTCATGGAGGGGGAACACCATACACTCCAACCCAGCTGACAACCTCCGTGAGGAGAACAGCAAAAGAGAACACATCGTTTGCTTTTGTGATCTGAGTGATTGAGTGATTGAAATTCATTCCACTATTAGCGGGGAAGTGCACACAAGCTTTATCAAGCGTGAAAACTCACTTCTTCTTCTTGAATCCAGTCAGCTCTGGGGCCATCCAGAATGCGGATCCTCCCACACGGGACACCGTGCTGCGAGACCGAATCTCATTCTTCATTTTGCTCAAGCCAAAGTCCGCGATCTTCGCCACCAGGGGCGCATTTGGGCCAGACTGCGTCAAGAGCACGTTCATGCTCTTCAAATCGTTGTGAAGGATGTCCAAACCATGCAGGAAACTCATGCCAACAGACACTTGGTGCAGGAGAGAAATGCGATGATCGACTGGCACCAAGGAGATGTCAGTCTTGCGATAGTAATCAAAGAGAGAGCCAACAGAGGCAAGCTGGGTTGTGCGCAAACAAAGATGAGAATGGGTATAGTATGGGATTGTTAGTTCAGCAGAAAGCCTGTAAGTGATTGCTTAGGTGCCAACTCACCTCCATGACCAACGAGAACTTTGCACCATCCTCTTCAACCAGTAGTCCATAGAAACCAATGACAAATGGCGAAGGCACCCCGCTCATGCGACATTCTTTGATGATTCTTGCCTCGGCAAGCAACTCCCTGCGCGTCTCGGGATGGATCCCAGTCGCCTCTATTTGGAGTTGCTTGATCGCAACAGGGATGTGGCGTTGATAGGTGCCACGGAACACTTGGCCGAAACCACCAGCACCAATCGGAGCTGGTTCGCGCGCAATATCGCGAGGAGAAATCGTGAGATTTACAAGCTGAAAAGGAGGAAATAAAAAAAAATTTAATGAATGCTTCGAGTGAATGCTTTTCGTGTGGGTTGGGGTGGGCAAAAGTTTGATACTGAATCAAGTACAAGAGGAAGCGTGTGCCTTACTTCGGCGCTGTCCATGCTTGAATCGAGTGGTTTCACAGCTGGAAAGAAACAAAAACAAGAAATTGACTGTTAGGACAGAAGCAATTGATTGGGACGGAAGTGGCTTACCTTCAATTTTTTAAAAAAAAGAATGGTGCCTTCTTGGAGGTTCGACTAGTGGACGACGAACGGTGGGTGCGAGTCTGTGCGTCAGTGGGGAGACCGAAGAGGCGAGGGTCGAGCAATCAGAATTCAAACAAAAAACACAGTTTCCGCAGCGGTTGAAGCAGAAGGAGCCAGATGGCGAATTGATGGAAGTTTCGAGAATGAAAGGCAGGGAAGGCACGATGATCCCAAGGAGATGCAAGCACGTGAGACGAAGACAGCAATCAGGCACAAATTTGGGTGGATCACGAATGATACGGTACTTGGCAGCGAGTCAACAGTCTGTCACGAGGTGGGGGTGAGGGAGGGATGTCGACCACCGACACGTTTCAGTTAGTTGTTGCAATGAGACCAACCCCGAGACAGTGCAAGGGAATGGGCGTGGGTAGTGGTGGGGCGGGATGCAAAGTACATGAGACGGATCCTGCAGCGATCGGGGAAAGGGGGGGGTTTTGGATTGAGGCAAGGTGGAGGACGGCGACTGCCGAGAGAGCAGTCGACATCGACCTCGGATACCAACCTTGGATGGTGAGGGATGCGAATTGGAGAGAGACAAGGAGGCCGAGACAGAAAGAAAACGCTGACCTGCCCGCAATTTTAATTCCATTTTAGAAACCGTCCACTCTGTCTCACTCTCTCTCCCTATCTCTCTCTCTCGCTCCCTCTCCATATCCTCTCCCTGTCTCGCTTCATCTTTCCTCTCTGTCTCTCTCTCATTCTGTCTTTCCTTGTCTTTGTTTTTTCCTCACTTTCGTTGAGGATGTTCCCCATTGTTGCAACGATGCACACCTGCTCATTCAAACCACCCGTTGGTTGTGGTAGTGTGGTTTTGCTACGTCGCACTTTTGTGCCCCCCGCACTGCCCCCCCTATCCAGCACGCGGGACGATGCTGGGTGCACTCACGCCCATTGCGATACTGTATTTGGACCCGGTACACACCACCCACAAAAAAAAAAAAAAAAACCTTGGCCCCACATCCTTCCCCCCATTCAAAGCTTCCACCCCGAATGCACCGCCGCGAACCCCAAACGTCAAGTCCTCCCAGCCTTTCCCGCGCAGCCGGAACCCCGCGTCCCGAATCATCCTCGCAAACGCCGGCTGCGGCGGAAAACCGCCGGATGCTCTCAACCAGGTACTGGTACGAGTCGCGGTCGTTGGCGATGAGCCCGCCCAGCGTCGGGATCACTTGGAAGGAGTAGGTGTCGTAGATACTGTGGTTTTTTGTTGTTTTTTTTGTGTGTGTGTTGGGGGTTAGTCGGGCTCACCCGAAAAAAGAAAAAGGAAAGAAAAAAAACAAACCTTCGTATAATCGGGTTCTCGACGCTGCCAAACTCGAGGCACATGAACCGCCCGCCCGTCTTCAGCACGCGGTACGCCTCGCGCACGACCGCGTCGACGTGGCGTGCAGTTGCGGATGCCGAGCGCGATCGTGAAGGCATCGACCGAGGCGTCGGGGATGGACGAGAGTGCTCGGCGTTGCCTTCTTGGAAGGTGATGCGGCCGGCTGCGATGTGGGTGGGTAGGTGCGGGAGGAGAGGGGAAGGTGTCAGTTTGGTACGGGGTACGACGGGGCGGGGGTTATTTGATGCTGGAAAATTGCGGTTTCTTCTTACTAAAATCCGCATGTGCCCGAACTTCTCGGCCCTCTGCATGCCGACCTTGAGCATGTCAGGGTTAATGTCGACGACCGTGACGTTTGCAGCGTGGTTCGCGCCGCACGCGGCTTTCACGTGGTCCAAGAACCGAAACGCGATGTCGCCTATTTTTGTTGGACGGATTAAAAAAATAGGAATGAAAAGAAAGAAAGAGAGAGGCCGCGCATTAACCCGTCCCGCCGGCCACGTCCAACAGCTGCATGTCCGGCCCGGGCGCCAGCGCAACGCACAAAGAAGTCCTTCCACAGCCGGTGCACGCCGCCGCTCATCACGTCGTTCATCACGTCGTACTTGTCGGCGACGTTGCTGAACACAACCGCCGACTTTTTGTGGTGTGATTTTTTGGTTTGTTGGGGAGGTTTTGTTTTTTTGGGAGGGTTGTCGTCAGATAGAGGAGGGTAAGCCAGTGGGAAGATACGCGCGCGCGCACGGAAAAGGAGAGGACAGCACTTCCGTTCCGCCCCTCACCTAGCGACTCCTTGACATCCTCCGGCACCGTGCAGAACCCAAGTGCGTCGTTGTCGGGCGCGGCGCCGCGGGCGTCGTGGTCCGGTGGGGTAGAGTGCTGATGTTGCTGTTTTTGTTGTTGCTGGCAGCGGCGGGCGGTCGACGAGAATGGCGCGATCTGCAGGAGCGCGGAAGGGGGAAGGGGGCGGCGGGTGGGGATTCCGTGGCGGCGCCGCGGGCGGGTGCGGAGGAGGCCGCCGCGTTCAACGACACCGCCGGGGTCGGCGCGGGCGCTGATTGCCTTCGTTCCGCCGACGATCAGCCTTGTCAACAGCAGCTTGGCCTTTCGATCTGAAAGAAAAGCACAGACTCTGTCTCAGACAATTTCCACACACACAACCCCTGGACGCTGAACGATGCTGCTTGCAGCAGCGGCAGAAGCGTCGGGTCTTTGGGCCGACGACGAGGACGACGCCACCTCGAATGCGCGATGGGGGACGCGACGATGCGACGAGGACGAGGATGAGGAGGGTGAGAGTGTGTTTTTTTTCTTTTCTCTTCGTCGTCTTCCTGCGTGGTTCTAACGGAATGCAAATTACTGAATGAAACAAGAAGGACGCCGGCTGTTTTGGCGAAGTGGCGGTCGGTTTCAAGGTGGCGGTGCGGCGGTTCGTCGAGATGGCGGGCAAGGCGGCGGCGGCGGGTACGGCGCGTTCGGCTGGCGCAAATAACAGGGTTCGGACGACGGCGAGGTGAGTGAGTTTGTTTTGGGGGTTTTCATTCTTTCTTGCTTCTTCTTCTTCTTTTCTTCTTCTTCTTCTTCTTCTTCTTCTTCTTCTTCTTCTTCTTCCTTTGTTTTTCTGCTCGAGGTGCTTTGTGTTTGTAACTTCGTCGTGTTCCTACCATACCAGGCTGCGGCGGCGGCGTCGGTCGAGGGAGAGCTGGACGTGCAGCAGAAGCAGAAGCAGGAAGAGCGGGCGTCGCGAAGGAAGGAAAGGAAAAGGAGAGGGAACAGCGCCGCGCGATCAGAGAAGAGGTTGAGCTGTGGAAGGTTTGTTTTTGCTTTGATTTGCTTTGCTATCGCTTTGCTTGCTGTGTGATTGTGTGATTGTGTGCTGCTGCGTGCCTGTTTTTGCTGTGTGTGTGTGTGTGTGTTTGTTTTGTTGTCGTTGTTGTGTTGTTGTTCTGACCCCCCCGCTCGAAAAAACAAACCCTAAAAAAAAAGGAGTCCCGCAACAGCAACAACAACAACAGCACAACAACAACGGCGACGACGCCAACGACCCACAACAACAACAAGCAAAAGCAGCAAAAGCAGTCTCCCTCCGCCCCCCCAAGTCTCAACCGCGCCGAGCGCGAGGCCGCCGCCTGCGCCGTCGAGCGAGCCGAAACGCGAGCCGAAACGCGCGCGGCAACGCGGCTGCCGTCGGCGCCGATCCTCGTTGTCGTCGGTTTACAAGGCTTCCTCGTCGTCGGCTTACAAACCGACTCCGACTCCGTCCTCGTCGTACAAACCGGTCTCATCTTCCTCCGATGATTCTGAAACGAAGACCTACTGGAGCACAAAGAACTGCTCTCGGAACGAGTGTCGAGCTCATCCGACGTTTTGATGATATTCGCAGTTAGGGTTTTGATAGCCCTGTCTACAATGTCGAGAAGATTTTGAAATTCCAAATCATGGAAGTCGATACCTACGAGTATCTCATAAATGGAAGACCTACATCACTCAACATGACAGTTGGACTGACGAGAGGAAGATATGATTTTGTTTCCGACTATTGGAAAATTCTTAAGAAAAACTAATCCTAAGGCTTGCGCTGAACGGCAACAGCTCTTGAGCAAAAGGAAAGTTGTTGACGCCCCTGCTATAGGAGCATGCTTCAGTGCCTGTCGCTCCTGTCAACCCTCTTCCCCCCTGGAGAGATAATGTGCGTGCCCGGAAAGTAGTCTCGTACAAGTGTAATGATAAGAGCTCTATTGACGAACGCACTGGAGATCTTGCAATTGTGTCCATACAGCGAACGGAGCGCACGTTTTCGAAAAAGACGAACAATGAGATTCTCAAGTATCTCATATAAAGTGTTGGCTATAGTTTAGGTTTCCAATAGGAGAGTTTTTGTTCCTACGGTTCGAACATTTCTCTTCTTTTCTAAAAACGAGGGATTGTTACCCTCCATACGGTGGATGCTGCAAGCGCAGTGAGGGATGCCCCAGAGAATTTCTGGATTTGAGTTCGATTTGAGCTCAATTGATAGCCGAACTTGGGTCAAATCGGAGATGAAATTCGGCGAACTATGGAGGAGCTTGCCACCCGTTGAAACCAATGACAAACGGCGAAGGGTGCGTCGCAATGCTGCCAGTCACCGAACAGGCCCTCTAACAACCCACCATGGTAGCCACTTGGATCTTGAAAATAAGGTTGCCTTCTTTTGGAATGTTTCTCTTTTTCTTGCAGAGTTGGCAGAAAGACGGGGGGGGACGGATGAAAAGTCGGAATGTCGAAGCACAAGCGGGCAGGAACAATCGATGATTTGAAAGTAGGATAACGCAACAATAAAGAACACACAGGCAGAACAAGTAAACAACATCCGAAAGCAGGAGCGAGCGGGGGGGAAAAAAAAAAAATTGGACACACAAACAAACCATTAACACTATTCGCAACGAAGCCACCACATCTTGCAAAGGAAAACCACACACAATGCCGACGAGCCGCCCTCCCCCTCAAAAGCCCCTCGAGTAAGCGCCAGCCCGCCGGTCCTCCTCCTCGTCGTCGACGATGCCGTAAATCCTCTCGTCCCGCCTCTGCTGGACCCTCCTGCCCCCCGCTCCTCCTCCGTGGCGTCCGCCGACGACCGTTGTCCTCGTCGCTCTCGTAGTACTCGTCGTCCTCGTCCGTGTACCCGCCGACCTTGCTGCGCTTCGCGAACCACTTGCGGCGCTCCTCGAGCGCGATGCGGCGGCGGCGGGCGGCGCACCAAGCGCGGATGCCGCAGACGAGGGCGAGGAGGGAGAGCAGGCGGCGACGATGGCGATAGCCGGCGACGGCGGCGGGCGGGATCGTGTGGCCGTTGACGGCGAGGGACGGGACGCGCTGCAGGGACGGCGCGCGTGTAGTCCTTGACGGACTGGAGGAGGTGTTTGGCCTTGCCCGCGAGGGTGTTGGGGTAGCCGTCGGTCGCGGGGAGGGTGCAGTTGGTCGCTGCTGGAAGGGTTGCGTCGGCACCGGGGGCGGCGCCGAGGAGGCTGTCGAGCTTGGATGCGGCCTCGTCGGCGGGGGACTCCGGGTACTCGGTGTCGTCGCTGTCGCCGTCAAGGTTCTCGTCCTCGTCCTCTTCCTCCTCCTCGTGCTTTCTTCTTGCGGTGCTTCTTGGCCTTTTTGCCGTGCTTTCCTTTCGCCTTTTTGCCGTGCTTGTTCTTCTTGTGGTGCTTCTTTCTCTTCCACTCGCCTTCCTCCTCCTCCTCGTCCTCGACTTCCGGCTCCACCTCCTGGTCCACCTCTTCTGTGCCTGGCTCGACCTCTCCCATCATCTCACCCATCATGTCGGCAAACTCGGCCTCTTCAATCATGGGTAGTATAACGGCTGCGTGGATTTCGGTAATCTCATCCGGGTAGGGGAGGTCGGCGTCGGCGGGCACTGCCTTGTCTGCCTTGTCAGCGGCGGGCTGAGCGGCGCCGGTGGAGCCCTTGTCGTTGTCGTTCGAAGACACTGGGGGTGGAGGGTGGAGCAGCCTTGCCGTCCTTCGAGCCGCCGCCTTGCCCTCGGCATCCACGCCCTTTCCAACAGAGCCATCCGCATTCAGCATCTTGGTGGCCACGTTGCCAGCGTCCTTCTTGTCGTCGCCATCCTTCTTGCCGGCGTCCTCGCCGCCCTTGAAAGAATCGCCCGGAACGTACTTGCGCATCCCTGACGGCTTGAACGGCGCCTCGGGGGCATCGCCGCTGGCGCCGCCCTCCTTCTTGGCCGAGTCGTCGGCCGGCTTGTCCTGCTTGTCGGTCTTGTCGGCGGCGGCGGCCTCGCCGGGGATGAACTTGCGCAAGCCGGACGGCTTGTCGCCGGCCGGGTCATTTGGAGGGGTGGGAGGTGCGGCGGCGGCTTCGGCGGGGGCGGGGCGGCCGGGTCGGGGCGGACGACTTCGGCAATGTTCTTGGGGCGGAACGGGGCCGGCTCTGGGCGGACGAGCTCTGCAATCATCTTGGGGCGGAACGGGGCGGGCATTGCGGCGGCAGCGGAGGCGCTTGAGCCTCCAGACGATGCTGGTCGAGTCCTTGTTCTCGGGGGTGGGCGGGGACGGGGGCGACGGGCGGCACTGGTGGGTTTGCCATACAGATGGCGCTGTCGGTTGCGGGCTTTGGAGCGGCCACCATGCCGGCGGCAAGGAGAGCGCTGCCTTCCTTCTTGTCGTTACTGTGTTGTTGTTGTAGTTGTTGTTGTTGTCGTTGTCGCTGTTGGTGCCCACGCCGTTGATGGCGGGACTCCACGGTCGGAAGCGTCGGCGGCTGAGTCCTTCTTGCTGGCGTCGCGGCATCGTGCTCTGTCTGTCGCTGCGGGGGGGTGGGTTGTTTTGTCAAAAAGAGAATAAGGGAAGAACAATAATTTTCTGTCTCTCGTTATGCCGCTCGCCTTCTTTTTTTGAATCAACAAGCGTCTGTTTCAGCTTTCGCTTTCAGCAGCTTTCTTTCGGTCGGTGTTCTCAGCCCATAACCCATCTGAAAAGTGACACGCTGGAGATTGCGCTTTTGTTTGCGCTAACAGTCTTCTCGGTGCACCAAGGGACGTAACTGTCGTCCGTGACCCCGGCATGGATGCACGATTTTTTCCGTTTCCCAACTTCCTTAATTCTTGAATGCACACTCGCTCGCACAACGATTTCTATTGCACGAATACAGACGCTGGGGGAGCAGGGGCGGTTGGCGACGGGCCAACGCAAACGTGTGCAACTTGAATAGAAAAGAAGATGGACCCCTAGAAGCAGTAAAACACTCACAACCGCCTGATTCCCCAAGCATCAACCGGAGCGCGGCGGTTATGAAGGCACTTCTGTGGTATGCCGCCGCTGGATGCCGTTGCGAAAGACACCGCAGCCTACGCGGCAGCAGGAGGGCGCCGACGCGTTGGGAGGGGGCGAACCAGCGTAACGATCTTTCTGAGCATTAGATGCCCGTCCAGGTGATTTGCGTGGTTGCGAGCAAATTGCGGTTCAGGCCACAACCACAACCAGTCCCAAAATATTGAACCCAATCGATTGATCGTTGTCCCAAAGAAATCGTCACTCGTCATGGTGAGAGAGGCTTACGTCGTCCACCTCCCATCCCATCCCATCCCATCGCGTCAGACCTCCCTCAGCTTCCCTCGCGCACCTACCTCCGCTGCAGCAAACGATGACTAGAAAACGCAGGCCAGTCGACCGCCTAGATGCGTCTCTCCACGATCGGATCCGCTTTCCGTCGCCAGCCTCTTACCATATCAGATCGTCATCATTCGAAATCCGACCCCCCGTTACTCGCCTCCCTCTTGAGGACCGGCCACGATCTGCGATCCTGGACCCTCCCTTCCCCCCGACTCCTCTCCTCCTCTCCTCCTCCTCCTCCCCCCTCCCCACCCTCTTCATCCAACTAACCCATCCAAACCAAAAGCCCAAGCAAATCAAGGAGATCAAAGAGTTCCTGGTGACGGCGCGGCGCAAGGACGCCAAGTCGGTCAACATCAAGAAGAACGGCAGCCAGTACAAGTTCAAGGTGCGGTGCTCGCGGTACCTGTACACGCTCGTCGTCGCGGACCGGGAGAAGGCCGAGAAGCTGAGGCAGTCGCTGCCGCCGGGTGAGCGCTTTTTATACTTTTTTTTTTTTTTTTGGTTTGGCGGCGACTACTACTCGAGGACTTGCTGGGGGAGTCCGGGAGTTTATGCGATCGGGACGTTCCTTCTCCGGGTAGTTGCGATCGGGGGCGTTTAGTTGGCTTTGGGAGGGCTGTGTTTTTGTTATTTTGAATCCCCTTCGCCCGATGTGTTTGTTTGAATCTGTCACTTTCGTACTGACGTGCCGCGCCGTTTCCCTCTCTTTCTACGTCGGAAGGTCTCACCGTCAAGGACGTTGACGCCAAGACTGTTTAAACACCTTTCTCCGGGGACGAGTGCGGATGCGTGGCGGTCGAAGCGGCGGACGTCGATGATGATTTGGCTTGTTGGTGGGGACGGTGTGGGGCGCGCGCGGCATTCTAGGGTCGCACACAGGAGACGATGCAATGTTGGAGAGCCTGCGCAATATCTCCAGGGAGCTTCTCTCTCTCTCTCTCTTCTTAGTTCCCCTTTCCCTTTCTTATTCCTGTAATAAAAAGAGAAACGTGAACGCTCTAAAAAAGACACTTTTTTTTTCTATGTATGAATCACACCAAAGATCTCTCCCTCCACCGGCCTTCTTCTGTCAACTCGGCCGCCGCGTCGGCCGAGGGGGGCATCATTTTCCTTGTTGTTCGAGGACGATTTTCACGCAACATTTGCGGCGACAGCGGCCGGAACCACGCCCACCCCTCAGCTGCGCATTATCACGTTCTCCGCCGCCGCCGTGGTCCCTCCACCCGAGCGACTCTGCGACCTGCGCGAGCACGGCGGCGCCGTACGTGTTGCGCGGGGTGGGAGAGAGGAGCGCTTTGCGATGGGGGCGAAAAAAAAGGGTTTGAGCGCGAAAACCCCAAAAAAAAAAAAAAAAAAAAAAAAATATCGAAGAAAAAAAGAAAGGGAGGACGGGCTTGCATCGCAGCCGACTTACCTCGCGCATCGAGCTCGTCGCCGTAGTTCTGAAGGAGGGAGTTTTCTTTGGTTATAATAGACGCTACACACACATGCACACTCACGCACACACAGATACACACACGCACACACACATACACACGCGCGCGGGAGCAAACTCTCCCAGACCAAACCAAAAAAAGAAGAAAAAAAAAAAAACCAACGGCACCGGTATGATCCGCCAGCCTCTTTACAAACACAGGTCTCCACCTAACCGTCGGCACACCATACACGACCTGCTGCTCCCCGTCCCTCCCGCCACCCTCTCCGACGCGCATCGCCGTAATCTTGCCCGTCAGCCTGTCTTCCTCCTCCTCCTCCTCGTCGTCCTCGTCCCCCGGTTTCTCCTTCGGCGCGGACGGGGCGGGCGGGGCGACGCCGACGCCGAGCGCGGGCGGGCTGCAGGCGGAAGCGTCCCTGGAGGAGGTCGCCGACGGTGCAGTCGTCGGGGGGGAAGGCGACGCCGAAGGCGTGGGTGGCGGGGGAGGTGTTGGATTGTTGATTCAGGCTTTATTTTTTTTTTTTTGTTTTTTTTTTGTGAAGTTTAGATGTGTGCGGGATGAAGTGGAGGGGGGGAAAAACCACTCAACGGGTCGTGGACGGTGCCGATTTCGTTCTGGCGGCGCTCGCGCCAGTCGGCGAGGCGCTTCGAGACGAGCTTGGTTCGGTTCTCTGTCGGGGAGTTGAGTGTGAGTGTGTGCGTGTGACTGCATATTTAGGTTTGTTATATTATCCCCCCCCCCCCCCCCCTCTCTCTCTCTCTCTCTCTCTCTCTCTCTCTCGCTCTCTCTCTCGCTCTCACACACACTCTCTCTCTCTTGATCCCACTCAACAAAAAAATACAGTCTCTTTCTCACCTCGCCCGCTCCTCGGCCCAGACCAAGGCCTCCCTGACTCGGCGGCCGTTGTTGTCGTGGCTGTCGGGCAGCACGCGGTGCGGCGGCGGGACAAAGCTCGGGCCGTAGTGTTGTCGGCGTTCGCCTGTTGTTGGTTGTTGTTTTTTCTCTTTAGTTCCTGATATGAAAAAAAAAAAAACGGTACGAAAAACAACAAGGCACGGGGGGGCCTTACCCGGGGCATACGACCCGTGACTGACGATGTACTGTCTCCGCACGCGCTCCTTGTCGTCGCCGCGGTCGTCGTCGTCGTCGTCGCAGTCAGCACCCCCAGCGTCAGCAACAAGACCCGGGTACATGATGTCCTTTGCGGCGGCGTCGTCGGCGGCGGTCATGCCAAAGCTAAAGTCCGGATGCCGCGTGAAGGAGGGGAGTTTGCCGCCGGTGGGGATGGAGCGGCCTATTTTTGTTTTTTTGTTTGTTTTTTTTGTTTTTTTTTTTTTTTTAGGTTCGTTTTGTTTGTTATTGTTGGTTGGGGCGGGGTCGGTGGGTGGTTGGGTGTGGTGGGTGGGAAATTTCGTCAACACCACGTTTGCTTTTGTGATTAGGGGAATAATAAAATTGAAATTGATGATGCTTTTGTTTTTTATTACCAAGGACCTGGTGCTCGCGACGGTGGTAGTGTTTCTCGCGTTGCCGTTCGCGCTCCTTCCATGTGTTTCGTTTGTTTTGTTTTTGTTTTGTTTTTATTTTTGTTTTTGTTTGTCCTTTTGTTAAAACCATGCGCACATGGGCACACACAGCGAGCCGCAACACACACACTCGGTGCGGTACCTGCAAGATGGGATGGATTGGTTTTGGAAAGTTGACTTCGGCCGCCTGTGAAAGTGAGAGTGCGTGTCGGTGTGTGTGTGGTGGGCGGTCAACCAGCCAAGAACAACAACAACAAAAAAAAGGGAAAAAAAAAAAAGAGTGAGAACCATCAAATCCAATAAACGTCACACACGCACACCACACACGCACACACACACACACACACACCACACACACACACACACAACACAGCACAGCACACGGCACACACACGTGCACACACACACACACCGTCAGCCCCTTTGGCGGCCTCTTCCCGTGGACCATATTGCGCGCGCGCTCGGCCACGTCGAGAATGTTTTTCGGCAGCCGTCCGGCAATGTGCGCGGGCGTTCCGTCGTGGTCGGCCACGCACTTTTTGAACTGGGGCCGTTGTTTTGTTTGTTTTGGTGGGGGGTTTCGGGTTATTTCGTTGTGAGTGATTGATACCGAACGAGAAATAAAAAAAAAAATTTAAAAAAAAAAGCACACCATGATGCGGTCGCCGTGGTCCAGGCAGTCCCGCGCCGTCGGCAGCGTCGACACGTCGAGTGTAGCGCCGGCCTTTTTTTGTTTTAGTCAACAGTGCGATTTAAAAATCATTTGATGGGAGGGTCGGAAGTAGATCGATCGGTTGCGTCAGATCGTTGCGGGAAGGAGGGGTCGGGGACTCTTGTTCAGCGTCGCTTTCTTTCAATCGCCCCCCGCTCTAGCAAAACAACACTCCCCTCACGCAGGAATATCGGGCCGCGGGTCCGGGCGAGGACCCAACGTCTTTCGCAGGCGCGTCATGGTTGGGGGGGGGCTGGTTGAGGGGGGGCCCGTTTGATGGTTGGTGAATCTGCTTTGTTGGTGTTGTCTGTCTGTCTGCTCCGCCTGACAACCTGTTGGAACCCGCGTCTTCGTGGAAAAAAGTCTTTGTTTCAACCGCTCAACTACCTCTCAAGGTCCACCACTCCCTCCACTGCGCGCGCAAACGCCCGTGTCCAACAAGAGCACGACCAAAACAACCACCACCACACCACAATCGGTAACCTTGGCATTGCGGCCCACGCACGCAATGTCGATATCTTCGCAATCTGGATCGCAAACCCCCGCGGGTTCATTGGCCAGCGCGATTGCCGCGGAGCAGAGATACGCACGTGCTGCTTCGCGTCCACGGGTTCGACAGACTCGGGGTTTGCACGAAGGGGGTCGAGTGCGGAAGTGCCAGCATCACGAGAATGCCCCCCACGATGCAGAACTCGTCGTCGCAATGCTTCTCGACTGCCCTCCCTAAGGCGCCCAAGGCCCCCAGCTTTCGTGCGTTTTGCCTCTGTCTCATCCGCTCGCGGGTGATTGGCTATCGGTCCTTGTCATGCAATCATTCATTCTTGGATTGGATTATTTGGACTCTCTCCGTAGGAACCGAAGCAACGGCAGCCGCTGAAATTTTAACCGAAAGTGTCGCAACCTCTCCACACGTGGCGGACCGTGGTTCTGCGGTGGGCACAGCGGCCAGTCCCACTGCCCGCAAGCCTTTTCCATTCCTGCTTCTCCCGGACCGCCTGGACATTTTACGGCTTGCGGGTCTCAAGGCGTGGTGGAACCCTACTTTATACAAGGAGCAGCTCTGCATCCGCCACGGTAAGCTGCAGTGTCTGGAAATGACGGGGAGGAAAGGCCAAAGACGGCGACAACAACAAATTGGACCCCGAGAAATTCGACCTCAACGAAAAGGACACCGTCACCGTCCCTGGAATTGCCGGCAATCCGCGACTGTTGCTTCCGCACCCCTACAGCGGCAATTCGTGCTGTGGTCGCTGCTTCCCCTGCACTTCCATGGACCTCTGCCCGTCGCTCGGCTTCCCCGTTCCGCGCCACCGTCCAAGCGAGCGGCTCCGCTGCTTCTGCGCAGACGGGGGTCAGGCCACCGGCACGTGCTGCCGATGCCTGAGGCGCGGCTGACCGTCTCGCGCAGCATCCACGAAGCCGATGAAGGCATCCTGTACGACGAGAACTGGTTCGTCCTCGAGTTTGGCCGCAAGCAAAAGCGCCGGTCCCACTACACTGCCCCCCGCCGTCACCCCCGCCGCTGCCGACGAATCTGAGCCCGTCGCGTTCCTCAAATCCCTCGCCCTGCAGCGCGCCGTGGCATCCGAAGGGTGACCCTGGCTGTGCCGGACGTGCAGCTGCTCTTCACAGCGGCCAGTATGACATGCTGACGGCCTCATTAGGCAACGGGCCGTCGTGGAAAGTAACAGAGGAGGACCTCCGCTGGACGGCTGACCCCTGCTTCATGGTCGTTGAGCCGTGGGTCAAGGCGGGTGGGAACCCGGACAGCGACGTGAAGCTGTGGTACCAGACGGTGCAATTTGTGGCGGGTGGGGGGGTGCAGGGCTTGCAGAGGGCAGAATGTCGTCGTGGATGGCACGGGCCAGCTGTACAACCGCATCGCGAGGGCTTGGAGAAAAGTTTCAAGCAGTCGCTCCTGTCGACCGGGGCTTTGAGGCAAAGCACACACACAGTTTGCCCTGTGGCTAAAGAGAGCGATGCTGTACGACTTTGAGGCGGCGGCGCAGGACGTGAAGGACGGCAACGTGCCACCGGCGAAGCGGAATCCGTGGTTCCCAACTCGGCGGTTTGGGTGGTTCCGGCACTCGACGGAGTTTTTGAATACCTAACCATGGCGGGGGAGGTTGGGGGTGTTCGCCGAGCTAGTTGCGTGGAGGTGGACCATCATGAAAGCAGAGGCCAAACTGAGCGCCTTGATAGCTTCAAATAGATGCAGCTTATCGCTGTTGAAAATCTTTTGGTGTAATACGCAGACACGCACACACGGTTACATAAGAACATTCCAAAAAAGAGAAACATATTTGCTTTTCAGCAAATGATATTGTCTGGCGATAAAGTGACTCGACATAGCAATGATTAAAATAACGTTACGTAGTCAGTTCCACTCTTTCCTCAAACTCTTTTGCAATTTAGTTGAGAACAATCCAAGGCTTATCCTTCATTACTGGTGGATTGTCGCTGCTAATAAGGTGGGCGATATATCAAAAGAAAAGGAAAAAAAAAAAGTAACTTCTGAGCTGATCAACAACCTTGTCCACAAGCATTCTCTCATTTGCTTGTTTTCAATCCGAAGCATTATCAGTTTTGGCAGTCCTTCAGGTTTCTTCTTTTTCCCCCAAATAAGTTGCTTACTTCGTTGCAATAATGGAGGCCAGTAACTCCAAGAGAGAGAATATATTTTCCTGACTTAATGAGCCTAAAGCAATTAATAATGCTGCAGTTGTGACCTAGTTTATAGAAAATGTTCCCATACTCTGATCCTTTTCTTCCACCATTTCGCTACTTCCACTATTTTCAGCAAAAGCGATGCAAAGTTATTAAAAAAAAGGAAGGAAGAAGACAAAGACAAGTGAAGCAATAAGGTAATAACCACCAAAAGGTAGTGGGAAAGGCCAGAATATTTTATAATTTATCAGAGGTGTGAGACTGTGCTCTCTAAATCTCCTCACCCTGGGCTGGAGGTGGAAATAGAGCAATGGCCTAAATACCAATCCTATCTAATGAAAAGGAAGCAAAAGAAGGTGTCTAGGGGTCACCAGACAGGAAAATGTTTGGAGTCTACTAAAACCCATCATCAAACACAAAAGAAACTTTTAAACACAAAAAAGAGCAGTTATCACACATCTAAAAGGGAGAGATAGAAATAAGAAAGGTGACAAGGTGGCACAATCACAAAGAAAGTGCGAAATGCCTCTGTTCCAAGACACAGAGAAACCCCAATGGCAAAGCCAAAGGGACCGAATCACTTGGTAAGGAATGAGACCTAGGGCAACAAAGGGGGCGCCTAAGGCAGCACCCAACCAATCTGTGCCAGCTCCTTCCCAAGGCAGAAGCCAAGGGGAAAGGCAAGAGAGTGGGGAGGAAAGTGGCCAGGTCCCAACCTGTTGGAGCCACACCTTGGAGCACCAGCTCCCTCTTGCCAAAGACAGCCCTAAGTTGGGGGGGTTGGACACAAGGGCAAACACAAGGAAACAGTTAGTGTGCAGAGATGCCTGTTGGACCAAACCAGAACTGTTTTCCACTTAACAGAACGGCACATCTTGTCTCACTCCCAAGAGAGGTTCCAACTCAATCCAAGGAGGGGGCACAAA
>JAIVFJ010000584.1:0-21815 GCA_025765615.1 Zopfochytrium polystomum
AGGATGTTGGAAACGGCGTCGCCAACGTCGCAAAGGACGTTGCTCACGGCGTGGCGGACGTCGCAAAGGACGTTGGCAAGGGGGTCGCCACCGCAGCGAAAACGGTTTGGTTGCAAGTAATCAGTTTTCGCTCTTCCCTTACGCTTTTTTTTTTTGTTTCTTCAGGTCGGAAACGGTGTGGCTGACGTAGCGAAAGATGTAAGAGCCCTTCTCGACCTGGCGGATCCGGAGCGAACGCACTCAGCCTCTTTTTTCTCCCAGGGCTGCCAAGGGTGTCGCCACTGCCGCCAAAGATGTGAGTACCACTTGCGGGTTGCCCTGGTGGGATTTAGTTTAAAACCTCGTACCCTACCGAAAAAAAAGACTGCAAAGGCGTTGCAAAAGTGGCACCAAAGGTAATTTGTCAGACCCTTTTTCTGCAGTAACCGGTCCTGCATCAAGTCGTCTGAGAACTTTCGTCCTTTTCGCTTCTTCATTGCACATTTTTTCCATTCGAAATCCTAGGTGTTGAAAGTAGTTGAAAATGCCACACCAGGTGAGCGTCGGACAACACAAGAATTTGCACGTCCCCCGACATTTCTTTGAAACAAAGGAACGGCATAACCCTAAGTTTCACCTTGATACAGTTACCAAGAGCCATCACGGGGGCAGTCAAGACCACCATAACAGCCGTAAAAGACATCAAGAACGGAAAGTCGATAAAAAGTAAGAACTTTGTTCAGTTATGAATACTCGTGGATACCAACTTGACACCAGTGCCGCTTTGCTGTTATTTACTCTTACCTTAAAGCCATCGCGAAAGACATTGGAAAGGCGCTCTGGACACCGGCGAAAAAGGCCGCTCCAAACGGTAAGTTTTCTTTGTTCCGCTCACCCCACAGTTGGACGCTAACTGTTCTTTTTTTTTTTCACTGCATCAACAGAACGAGACTTGAAGGTATCGCGATCATCTGCTCAGTCTTTCCGGGTAGGCAGTTATAGTTGCTAATTTTCACCTTGTTACGCCGCAAAATCCGCACCCCTCGCTTCACACACGCAGAACCTCCAAACCATCGCAAGCCTCACGCCAGGTAACCCCCTTTGCGCCGGCCCCCCACCCTTATCCCCACACCCGTTTTCTTAATTTTATTCGATAAACCAAGTACATTGCAACCAATAAAAACTGACGAGCGCCCTTCTTTTATAACCCTTAACCCCTCTATCGTCTCAACATTATTCCAGTCGGCAAGCCCATTGCCGCGGGCCTCACGGCCGTTGAGGCCGGCATCACGGTCGCCAAGGGTATCGCCAAGGGCGAGAGTGCCGCAAGTGCGTGAGCCCCCCCGCACTCATACACCTCCCTCTCCCACTTTTTTTTTGGTTTTTTGCCGTTGCTGACCTCCAACGCAACACACAGGGGTTCTCAAGGACGCCGGGAGAACAGTGGCCGAAGGCGCCGCCGGCCTGGTCGTGCCTGGAGGTAAGACCGTGGTGCGGCCTGGTTACTCTCGCCCTATTGCCAAAACCTAAACTGCTTTTCTCCCCGTCCTCGTTCACCCTCCCCACCCCCCTCCGCGCACACAAACAGGGAGCGCGCTCAAAGGCGCCATAACGGCGGCGCGCGGTGAGAGGCCGTGCAAGCCGCAAAAGGCGCCGTGCAGGCCGCAAAAGGTAACGCGTTTGTGCACCCAACTCTCTCTTCGAGCTCGCTAAACCCCGTTCTTCCCAACCCAAAAACCCCCCCGCCCCGGCCCGCCATAACGTCCCCAGAAATCAAGCAAGGGGTACAAGCCGCCAAGAGCCTCCCGAAGGCGATCAAAGAAGCGCAAGCGGCGGCCAAGCTTCCCACAAAGGGGCCGACAAAAGACCAAGTGCAGCTGGCGGTGGGGACGATCGCGAAGCGGCAGGCGCGGGAGACGTTGAAGGAGAACGGGATCGACGTTGGGTCGGGGAAGCCGCTTGGCGCTGGCGGGGGCGGCGGCGGGAAGGGAAAGACGGGCGGAGCTGGGGCGGGGGCTGCGGGGGGCGGCGCGAAGGGGACCGGGAAGGGTGCGGCTGCTGCAACTGGGAGCGGTTCGGCGAAGGGAGGTGCGGGAGGGAAGGCTCAGGGGGCCGATGGGAAGAGTCAAGCCGGGGCCGGCAAAATCGGTGCAGGCGGAGGGGCTGGCGCCAAGCCTGGTGGTGGTGGTGCGGGCGGAGGAAAGACGACCCAAGTGGCGCGCGGCGGCGGAGTCGGTGCTGCCGGAGCCGGGGCAGGCGGCGGCAAGGGAGCGGGGTGGCGGCAAGGCGACAGCAACGGGGGCGGCTCGCGGTGGCGGCCCGGCGGGTGCCGGCAAGGGCGCTGGAGGCCGCCGGAGCCGGAGCCGGAGGCGGCAAGGGGGGCGGTGGCGGCAAAACGACTGCTGCAGCAGCAACAGCACGCGGTGTCGGCGGGGCAGCCGGCGGCGGAGGGAAGCAAGCAGCGTGCGGCGGCGGCACGGCCGGAACCGGGGCTGGTAAGGGCGCGGGTGGCGGCAAGGCACCAGCCACAACGGCGGGACGTGGCGGCGGCGGAGGTGTGACCGCAGCCGGTAAAGGTGCTGGCGGTGGCAGTGCTGGTAAGACGCAGACGGCGCGTGGCGTCGGTGGAAGCGCTGGAGGTGGCAAGGGCGGTGGCGGTGGAAAGACAGGAACGGCCGCTGGACGCGGTGCCGGCGGGACAGCTGCGGCCAAGACCGGCGGGGGCGGCGGTGCGGGAGCCGGGAGTGGAAAGGGCGGTGCGGCCGGTGCTGGCAAAGGCGCAGGAGGCGGCGGGGCCGCGCGCGGAGCAGGTGGTGCACGTGGTGCTGCCGCCAAGGCCGGCGCAGGAGGAGCAGGAAAGACGCAGACTGCGCAAGGCGGCGGCGGTGGAGGCGGCAAGGGGGGAGGTAACGGGAAGGCGGCTGCTGCGGCGACGGGAAGCGGAGGCGCAACGGGCGGCAAAGGCGGTGCCGGCGGGGCGCGGCGGCGGCGGCGGGGGCCGGAGGGGCTGGAATCGGAGGTGGTAAAGGAGGAAGAAGTGGCGGCAAGGCAACGGCTGCGTCGTCGGCACGCGGTAGAGGAGGCGGGGGGCACAGGGAAGGTGGGGATGCTGTGGTGAAATAAAACCATAACAAAATGAAAAAGTTGACAAAAAAAAAATTATTGCAATCTGTCGGAATGCTGTCGGGGGCACTCTGTGTGGGACGCAGTCTGGGGTTCGGGAGTCTGTCGGAACGCTGTGGAGAGGGGACTCTGTGGGACGCTGTGCCGCTTCGACGCCCTCTGTGGGACGCAGTGAGGACATAGTTTTTTTTTGCCCTCACGTAAAAACCATAACAAAATGAAAAAAATTGACAAAAAAAATCAATTTCCGGAATTGGCAGACTCTGTGGGAACGCTGATGCGAGGCACCCTCTGTGGGAACGCTGACGAGCGGGCGCCCTCTGTGGGACGCAGTGCGGCTTCGTTTGTACTAATCGGCTTCGTTTGTACTAATCCGCCCCCCGGACGGATATGTCTAGGCACGATGCAAGGATGATGGATCGCCAGGCGCGCGCGACACTGCGCGCAGCTGGTGCAGCGCGCGCGACGGGGTCGCACGAGGAGCAAGAAGGCGGCCTGCCTGGTGCAGCTCGGTCGCATTTCCATTTGGGTGAAGCACAAAGTCTCGGGAAGTGGCCCGCATCACTCGGATCGCATGGACTCGAAAGCCGTCGCGGCGGCGGCCTCGGACAATGCGCCTTCATGCTATAAACGCAAAGAGCGGTCCGCGGAGATCGAGCCGGTTGTGCTGGGTCATCGCAAACCCGATTCGGTTGATCCTTCTCGTCGTCAGCATCATTCTGGTCTTTATTCATACTTCTTGCTGTTCGTTTTCATTGGCGCCAGCACCTGAAACAGGCCGTTCGGGTACTCTCCTTCGTTCTTCCTGTACGCCAGCGCATTCGCTCTGGTCCAACCAAAGCCGTACACGAAGTTCTTCTCTCCCGCAAGGAGACATTCATCCGACACGTCCATTGCTGAGCTGATCCGTACGGTTTCAACCTTTTCCTCGCCGTCCCGTTCTGGTTTGCAATCAAGAAGGCGACTCTCACTGGAAGCACGTCGTTCACCGGTGCTCGGACAGCCGTACAGTTTAACGGTTCATACCAGAAAGGGGAGGATTCGGACGCTCTCTTCGTCCGGCCGAACTATCTGTACAACCACGTTAGCGTTGTTGGAGATGGTAATAAGGAGACGGACCTGTTTCAAGGACTCTTGTTTGCGTGCGGAGACTACCCCGTTTCAAACTTGACCTTCAATGCGACGTCAACGACAACACTCACTCTGCCAGATTCGGCAACCAGGTTTGCCCTTGCATTCCAAAACATCGTTCGAAGTTTCTGACCTGCTCGCAGATTTCGCAATGTTCCTCGACTTTTGTGCAGTTTTCAGACGCAGCGCCGCCTCGCCGCCCGTCTACTTGGAGCTCGCCGCGGTGCCCGTCGACAGACTTTAACTACTGCAAGATCATGGAGCTCGGCGTGCTGTACCTGTACTCGCTGCGGCAGACTTCGTTGTAGGCCACAACTCTCGGTGCTCACCCTATTGAAAAACTTGCGGGCTACGGCGCCATCTCTGCTTAGTTTATTTATCCGAATTATCACCCCTCACCAGTCGCACGTCAAGCAGGATTCGTTACATAGGTTGCATTAAAAATCCTCATCGTTCTCGCAGTAGATGCAGATTCGAAAAATCAAGAGCTTTATTTCTTCGTTTTTCGTTTTCTCTTGCTCTTCAAACAGTTGGAGTAGTATTTTGCTCTATTCATTTCGAACAGACAACTGTGCAAGGCCAGCTTTCTCCCTGCAGTGCACCATTTGGCGACGCCGCCAATGTCCCTTGCCTCGCTCATCTTGCAGTCGGACAAAAGTGCCCCCGCACATCCGCTGCCTCCACCCAGCTATTCCCCCACCACCACCATCACGCCTCGCGCTGCCGTTCGCTCTGCAGCTGCTTCTCCTCATCACCTCCCTATCGCGAGTCCACGCCGCACCCGCACCCAGCAACCACCACAGCCACTCCCACCGCTTTGCAAAGATTGTCGCGTTCGGCGACTCGTGGTCCGACACCAGCAACTTTTACCGCCGCGTCTCCAACGGAACGTGGCCGCCCGCACGCTACAGCAACGGGCCAGTGTGGCTGGAGACGGTCGCGCTGCCGAGGTTCTTGGATGCCGAGTTGGTTGATTTCGCTTATGTGAGTTTTGTGTTGGTGTGTGGATGGCACTGTCGTTGACGCCGATAACCAAGGGTGGTGCCTCGACCAACGGGGCGACGCTGCACGGGAACTCTGGTCCCAGCAACACCCCTTCGCCATCAGTGAACGAGCAGATTGACAATGATTTTGCGAACTACCTAAAGAACAAGTAAGTGGGACTTTTTTTTGGGTCAACCTTGACCTGCAAAGGTTACTTAATAGAAACCTCTGCCAGGACCTCGACGTTAGCACCTTTCTAATGTACTTTTGACCGATCAACACGTTTATCATACTCCTACAGCCGTCCACCACCGTCCTGGAAAAAATTTCTAAGTGAGGGCCGAAGAAAAAAAAATAAATTCTTTGAGGCCAAGTTTACCTTGCACAGACCCAAGCCCAGGACATGAGGGCAGGACCAGTAAGCAAGCCACACGCGTAGAACATGATTTCGGCGTCGAAACGGTGGTGGATGGCCTCCTCCAAAAGATTTCCTGAGCAGAAGTCTTTTTTGGATCTGGAGTTTTCGGAAAAACCCGCAATATTCCCTACTTGCCACTAATTGACCCACAGTTTTTTTTGCAGATTCGGAATCCTCTCGCAATTCTAGCTTAGAGATGTGACACTTAGAACATTGTATCACGTCATCTTTGTGCCGGTGGGAGAGCTCAAAGCGTGGGTGGTCACTGTGGACTTAGTTTTTTTGGCCCTGGTGGAAAACAATAACAAAATGAAAAAATTGACAAAAAAAAACAATTAGACTTGGCCTCATATTGAGTCCATATTGAGTCCATATTGAGTCCATATGTGTGGACTCAATAGTGAATGAAAACCATAACAAAAACAATAAAATTGACAAAAAAAAACAATTAAGGAGACACAAAATGGACTCATTAATGGACTTGATAGTGGACTTGATAGTGTGGACTTGATAGTGGCCCCACTTTCACTAAGTGGCCCCACTTTCACTAAGTAGGGCCCGGATTGATATGTCTAGGTTACAGTGCAGGTCATAAACTCTGAAACTCTGCCAAAACCCTGCAAGAAATAGGTGCTGGTGCTGGTGCAAGGCTCACAGCTGTTGTGCATGTTGGGTTATACTGCATGCACCAGCCAAGTTTAGGAGGATAGCAGGGTTTGGGAATGAACAGACTTGCCAAAGCAGTAGCACATCTGCAATCAATACAAAAGGATCAAATATTATGAATTTTGCCTGAAAAAATAGAGAGACATTGCGGAACCCCCAAAAGTTCTGTCAAGATGTGCCAAATGTGGCTCAGGATTGGATAAAGTAACCATAAATGTTGGACTGATTGTGGTTGACTGTCACACTGAGTTTGGCACAAGGTCACTAGGTTGTAAAATTAAAGTCCACCGACTGTCTGCAAGGCTGCAACAAAGCGGCATGATAGGGGCATGCATTGGCATGGTTCACAGGGGGTGTCATATTGCAAGGGATGTAAGATTAACTGGGGAAAGAACTGGCAGTCAACAAAAGGAAACCAGAATAATAATGTGAAACAAGAGTTCAGGAAGAAACAATCAACCCTAACTAACCAAACAGAAATGGGAAGACACAATCAACTGCAAGGAAGGCTTAAGCAAGAAAAGTAGGATGACTTGAAGTCTGTAGAAATAGGATCAAAGTAGAAGCTTGGAGGTGCCAAACGTCAGTCTGCCTTGCGTCAACTTGGTAAATGACTATTCCACCTACAGTGGAGGAATCCCATCTGCAGGACAATCTCCATCAAAAGCTCTTCCAGAGACCTGACTGTGGGCTGAAATCCAAGTGTGCGGCATTCTTTGTGTATTTGATCCAACTCCTCAAAGCTCGATTTCACAGGCCACCTCAGTGAGTCAAAGAAGACTAGTTAGCCAGCGACCTTTGGTGCCTTGCCTGGCCCAACCCAAGCCAAGTGACTGGCTCATATTGTACAGTGGGGTGACAAATGTTTTCAGCCACTTCAAAGTTTCTTATGACAGTACAACAATCAGTTTAACCTTTATTCTGCTTTCACAAACGCCACTGTGCGATTGGCGCACCCATTCAAGTTTGGAAGTATCCATCAACCAATTTCATCTAGGGTCTGCTAACTGCAGCAGTGGGGAACCCCAAACTCCACTTCATACCAGGCACACAATTTTCCGTTCTATATCACAAGCTTTGATATCCGCAAAAAATATGTCCTCCGTGCAGCAAATCCAAAAGATTAATGGATTGTGATGTGCTGCAATCAGGCTATTTGCCCACCAATTTTGATGGCAAATGGTTGAGAATTGATGAAGTTATTGCGTGGAAAAGAATTTGAGTGGTGGCTGAAAACCCTTGTCACTCCGCTGTACCAACACGATTCCTGAATCCAGTCTGTCATATATCACAGTACCAATACTTTGACATATAACAACAAGACACAAGTCAAACATATTGAACCCAATGAAGCCACTCTTATAATCAATGTCTTGAAAATCAGTTTGCCTCAGCCCAAAAGCCAAATTCAAGTTGAATGAAATGAAGCTTGATTGCAGGGTTACGCCTGGTTTTATTTGTGAGTGACCTTGTTACATGTTTATTACTCCTTTATCACTCTTGCTGAGTCAGGCTAATGCTCAGCCGTCTTAGCTCATCTGGGAGAGCGTAAGACTGAAGTAGCCACATGGTCGTCTGTGCAGGGGCTCTCTGGCAATCTTAAGGCACCCGGTTCAATCCCGGGAGACGGCATGATACAGTTGTATCTGGCGCTGTAGCACTTTGGATTTTCTGCAGGGCAGACTGTGCAGCTGGTCAGGCCCAATGTGCCTTTTTTGAGCATTTCAAGCCTCTAAGCACTTTGATTGAAATTTTTAAATACTGATGTCCACAAGACTGGCAATGTTTTCTGTTCTTCCTCTCTCCACACATATGAGAGGGTTCATTTTCCTGTTGACTTGCAAGGTTTGAGCCTTTGCTCTCCTTTTTGTTACAAAGGGACTCAGCATGATTTTATTGCACAAATTTCACAGTGGTGCCCATTCTCAAATGCTCAGCATGGTGCCATCATATGATGAACTAAACAGCACAAGCGCTTTTTCTCTCAATTGTTGCATCATTTGATGGTGCTTGGAAAAATTCAAGAAAAATGAGTGAAAATATGCACTACCAGATTCAATATGTGCCTAAAGCACTAAATATCTCTTGGTAAGTGCTGCCAGTGGAGCCTGGTTAGCTCAATTGGTAGAGCGTGTGACTCTTAGTCTCCTGGCCTGTGCGTCTCGACACACTTGCCGGATCCTGCAATCACAAGGCTGTGGGTTCGAGAACCCCCACATCGGGCGCTTCTTCTTTTTTCTTTTTTCTTTTCTACTTTTTTCAGTTTTTTTTTTTTTTTTTTTTTTTTTTTTCCTCCTCAATGCAACAGCCATCAATACAACCAGGAATGCACCATCCCTGAAGGAAAGTCGGATTCAGTTGGTAGAAATCTTGGACTTCCAGTTGACTTGGTGCAGTTTGCTCCAAGAAAAAAAAAAAAAAAAAAAAAAAAAAAAAAAAGAATTGCCCAGGTGGAGGTCAAATGTCCAAGACTCCAGTAACTATTGGACAGTAGCCATTTTCACCTCGAAAGCTCACTCAAACAAATTGCATTGAGCTCAAAACATCTGTTCCATCCATGCCAGATCCTGGGTTATGCGCCTTGCCTCTGGACACGTCCAAATACGCCAGGACCAGCCAGTTGAAGCAAGGAACTACTGCAGCCCCACCTCAAGGGTTTAGACCACATGATTATGTAACAGTTAGCCACTTTCCTGCTCTGGGAATGGTGTCCTTGCCGCTGGCAGCTTCAGTACCTACAATCCTTGTATTAACACCACTTCAATTACCTCCCAGGCAGGCGGGGAATCGAACCCCAATCGCCACCGTGAGAGGGTGGAATCTTAACCATTAGACGACCTAGGAATGGTGCCACTAGCTCTTTCTTCATAACCGGTTCCGTAAATTGACCAATCCCTTGACTTTGCAACAGTGTGGTTGTGCAGTGGGAAAGTGTGGCAGAAAAAGAAGGTTTCCTCCTACAAACAAATAATTTTGCTACCATTTATATGTTGGTCATGTGCCATGGCAAATCAGAAAGGTTCAAGGTCCTGTGTCCTATGCACAAGAGCGCTGTTCAGGTTTGGCCGATTGGCCACTGTGGGGATGGATGAAGTACACTACTGAAGGTGTGGTGGTGAGGTTGAAGCTGATTTCTGTCTGCCTTGTGTTTGTTGCTATACAAAACTGCTACAAGGACCAAAACTCATCTCCCTTGCACAAGGTGTCCAATTGCCCCACAGTGTCAGGTTAAACTTCCTGTACACTACTTACGCCAACAGACCCAAACCAAATAGGTGCATCAAAAACGGCTTGCTGTGTAAGACACAAGTTTTGCCAGTGACTGGAAGATTGGCTTACAATTGTACATCCTTCCCATCCCGACACAATTTTGCCCAAAGGTTCCACATCCACCTTCCACCAGTGAGTGGTCAAGGAGCTTGTGCCAGGCTTCCACAGCATTTGCAGGCCAAAACAACGAGCCCCTTGTGCGCCATCAAGGCTAGGTGTTAGAGCGAGCGTGCCAGGGGTCGAACCTGGAATCTCTTGATTCGTAGTCAAGCGCAGTAACCATTTTGCCACACGCCCTTGGCTTGGTATGTGCTGCTTGCTGATGTGCCACCCTTTCTCGGAGCCTTACTTTGATTGCAATCTACGGGTTTGTTAAGCAGCTGCAGATCAGAAACTATATCAGGCAATTCTCGGCAGCATCAACTACCTGGCAACACACACGCGACTGGGGATCTCGCTCCAGCAGTTTTGGTATCTCAGTGCTTTCAGCAAAGATCACAGAGAGCAGCATATGAGAATTCTCAATGTTGCTGGCTACACTGACGCTGCCCACAGCATCTACTCAGATGGAAAATCACAGCTCAGCTACAATGTTCTTTTTGGAGGACCAACTATCATCTGGACATCTGTTCAGACCAGCACTGTTATGTTGTGAGTAACCCTGAGGAAAAATGACATTTGCACCGGTCCCAGTGCTATTGACACTTCTACCTGCATGAGCACTTGGAGGTGGTCTTGGCTGCTCTGGCCTCGAAGCCTCAAACCATTTTGCAGCAAGCTTCTGGTCCTTGAAGTCCAAATGAAACAGTCAGAGCTAGAAGGCTATCACAGCCACCCCAGCCAGCCTGCAGTGTGAAAGGGGGACCCACAGCAGCTCAGGAGAAGCATGATGCGCCTCAAAGTGTTGGGGCAAGATGAAGGTTTTGTTTCGAAAGGTTGACAAGAAACAAATAATTCCCAATTAGAAGGAGCAACAGTGGTTCAGTGGTAGAATTATCGCCTGCCACGCGGTAGACCCGGGTCCGATTCCCGGCTGTTGCAATCATTGTGTGATTGAAAGCTAAATGTCAACAAAGCCAATCTCTGCCCTCTGCTGGAATCAGACCGACGATCTTATCCTTGCAAGGGCCGTGTGACCTCCTACGAGGGATACATTCTGCCAGCTGAGCAGAAGGCTCCCTAATTCACTGTTTTGCTAGCCCAACTCAAACTCAAGCAGCTTTGATTGATGTGCTGGCTGGTCTGCTGCAGCGGGCCAAGGCTAGGCAGTGTGAGCAATGCTTGTCCAGACAAACACACTTGCACACACAGATAAAGACCTATGCATGCACGCACACACGTTTGCACACATACACACACACAGTCACACACAGTGTGGCAAAGCTCAATGCAGCACTGTCCTGCTCAACCACTGCTGGCCAGCCTGAGGTGGGAAGAAAAACAACTGTGCCCATACAAAGTGATCCATGCACAACCGTCTCTCAGTGTATGTCTCCTCCACAAGGCCTAACCCACAAAAATGAATGAAGCTCCCCCAATAGTTTATAATCACTCCAGCTAATCATAAACATAGTAGAACCATTTTTGTTGATAATCCTTGGCTTCAAGGATTTGTAGAAGCTGAAGGATGCTTTCATGTGGGCTTTAATTCACGGGCTTTAATTCACGTTTGCTCAAATGTCATGCGCACAACGGTTGGAGGTGTGCACAGGGGCCAGCCGCATCATGGCATCAAAGCAGTTTTGTGTGGCGTATGGGGCACCCTAATTCTGAAGCCCTGAAGCCAGCTGCCGTCTCCCGGGATTGAACCAGGTGCCTTAAGATGGCCAAGCCAACTGATGGGATTCCAGATGGCTCCTTCAGTCTTACGCCTCTCTCTCCTGATCGTCTACTTCCCTGTTCCTGCAGTTTTTTGTTTTTGTGTAAACTTTATTTATTAGGAGCGGGGAATTAGCTCAATCGGAGAGCGCTCGCTTAGCATGCGAGAGGCACAGAGATCGATAACCCGATTCTCCAAAACCTGCTACGTGTTATGACAAGACACAACCAAGCCCTTGGAAAGGAACAAAAAAAAACAAAAGATGAATGTGGGGGAAGGGTCTAGAGGGGGTCCCTTGGTAAAAGCTGATGGAACTCAGCTTTTCCATCAGGGTTCAGTTGTTGTCCATATCTGACAACAGAGAGAGTGCTCTGACAGTTGTTTGCCCTTTGCGAGGTGGTGCTGGGCAAAGTGCTGGCGGGTGCTGGCAGGATGCTTCCACCCTGTCCCTTTCAATTTGACATCAGCCAAACCGTCATCCTCCCTGGGAACAGGCTTGCTGTTGGCTCTCAGGTGGCACGCTCACTGCCATGAAACTTTCACTGCTTCACATTTTTGTTCATTTCCACTGGACTGATTGTCTTGTTGTTGTGAAACCAAAATTTTTTGGGCACTGATGTGCGCTTCTCTGCCCGAGTGTGTAAGGTCACATGGTGTAGTTGGTTATCACGTCTGTCTAACACACAGACGGTCTCCAGTTCGAGTCTGGATGTGACCACAGACTGTGTGGATGAGTTTTCAAACAGAATTAGTGCACTTGTGTTCCTCACCAAAAATGTCTGTCTTGGCATTGAACTGACATGATTGTAAGCAAGAGAGCCCAGACAGACAGCCAGATTGCACCCACATTGAAAAAAAAAAGGTAAAAAGATTCATTGAGAAAGACAAAATGCTATAAGAAAACAAAAAAGAACATAGAGGAAGAAAATCTTCAGGAACCATATCAAAAAGGGAATAGTGTTGATTCCTTGATAATTAAAACAGGAAAACTTTGGGGACAGGGGCCAAGACTTGCATCAGTCTGGAAATTATGTTGTTTCTTTACTTTCCAACCAACGCCTAAATCTGCTTGGGCAGGACATTCTCTGATGCAACGACAATATGATATCTACTTATTACTGTTCAAACTTGGCACAAATTGTTAAGTGTTGAGATTGGAGCCAAGGAAACCAACTTCCTATCGACGGTGGCCTCGTCGGCGCCGCTGATGCAACTTACACTCAGGAAAGCAGCAGTTTGCCAGATTCCAATGTCTGGGAAAGGAAGAAGTCCTGCTGGTCATTGAGTCTGGAAAGTTAAACTAGGCCTGAATCTTCATGATTAGCCCCCTGGCAGTCTCTTAATTTGCATCAGAAACTGTTCAAGTCAGTCCCAAACAGCCCAGCATGGGCAGTTTAGGTAGGCTCTTTTGCAAAAATTTTTGGTCAAACACTTTTGCTTGGGTCCATCTGTAAACAATCTACTCTGAGTGAGTAAGTGGAAGAGTGAATGAAGTGAAGTATGTGTGTTTGTGGGTGTCCCTCTTCTCTCCAAAACTCTGTTATGAATTATTGATACATGATGATGGTATACACGGCTGTAATAGTTGCCCAGCCAGGTTGTCGTGCATGGACACCCTTAGCACGTTGAATCAATTACATGATGTATATCATTCCACTGGTTCCTCTGAATTGGATTTTTTCAGGATTATATCAGGAAATGGACCCGTTTGACCTAACCAAACTGAGCCCCCAAGCTTTAAACTACACACCTTTGTTGTTGTCTGCATGACCATTCTTGGCATTCGACGTATGTCCAGCTGCACAGCCATTTGGTATGGCCCATGCCCTCCCCCTTAGCTTATCTTGGACTGCCTTCAGACACTGAGTATTGTCACTGGTGCTTGCACAAGAACAGTACAAGTCGGACAACCAGTTTGCAGCGGAAGAGCGCATGACTGTAATGGTTTCTGCCTGGTGCCATCATGAGGTCCCCAGTTCGAACCTGGGTGGTTGGATGCCATATACTCAGCACTGAATGCTCATTTGTTCATTCCAAGCTCCTGCAACTGATATGCCCTCCACGTGTGACGCAATTTGGGTGGTGGTGCCAACTGCTGATAATCTCTTCTTTTGCATCAGCAAGCAGTGCCCATGCTTGTCTGTGGTTGTGTTGAGATTTGAGCCTAGGATCGCTGTCCGCCGCCGCTGCCCCGCTCCCGTGGAACTGAGGCGAGTACATCCCCCCAGCCGCCGCAAGCCTCCGCCGCCGTCGCGGCCCGCCCTCGCATCCTCCACCCCTCTCACCCCGCGCCGCCACCACCACAGCCCCGTCGCAACCGGGACCCACGCACCCGCACCTCCACCGCCACCACCCGTCACACCTTGACCGTGCCGTCCCAGCTCCCTGACACCACCACAGCGGAGCCGGTCCCGCCTCCGACGACCTCGCCGCACGACACAGCGTCCGTGTGCGCGTCCCACCACCGCGCGGCCGCTGCCGCCTCCCGCTGCCGCCGTCCCGCCGCATGGAACAGCCGCCACCACACCGCTGCCTGCCTCGCGTACACCCGCCGCCACGACAGCACGGCGCCGGCACGGCCGCCGCGGCCGCCGTCTGCGAACCAAGTCAGGCTCATGTAGTACGGGCCATCACCGCCGCCTCAGCCGTTGTTGCAGCTGTCACAGCGTTGCTGAGGCTGCTGCTGCCGACGACGAGGCCCGGCTCGCTGTCCGCGTTGCGCCACCGCTGCTTCCCTTTGTGAGGGGAGGCGGTGGTGGTGGTGGGGGAGGGGAAGGCGGAGGAGGGGTGGAAGGATGACTGGGAGGTGAGAAGGGCGGGTGCTGAGGAAGGGAGCGGAAGGCAGCGTGATGGGGAAGGTGAAGGCGGTGGCGTTAAAGCACGCTAGCTCGGACATGTAGGCCGCGTCGGCGGTCTTGCTGCTGCCACTGCATGCAGCTGCTGGCGCCGTTGCTCCTGCTGTAGCTGCCACCCCTGCCTCGGCTGTGTCCAACGGTGCAGGATGAGCGGCGGCTCGGGGCTCGGCGAAAACGGCATCGGGCGGGTTGCGTGGTGGTGGCAGTCCCCCAACGCAGCCGCCGCTGCACCCTTGTCCGGCGGCTGTGTTGCCGAGGGTGCTGGCGTGAGCAGCGCCGACGACTGCGACAGCGCAAAGTGTGGGTGGTTAGTTTTTTTGGCCCTTGTGGAAAACAATAACAAAATGAAAAAATTGACAAAAAACAATTAGACTTGGCCTCATATGAGTCCATATTGAGGCCATATTGAGTCACTAAGTGGCCCCACTTTCACTAAGTAGGGCCTGGATGGATATGTCTAGGGTTGAAACACCCCCTATACAACAGCCCAATAAAGTTAGTTTTAGCCTATTATTTGCGTTCCCTCAGTCTAGGGCCCAGATCCCAGGTTCAAAGGAGTGAGTATAGTCTCACAAGTGGCTTTTAAAAGGAATGGCTCGAACTATAGGAACCACCATTGTCAGCAGTGAGTTGAGGAATGTCATTACAAGCAATAAACATCTTTGCTTCCATTCTAAACGTACGAGAATCTTTGAAAAGTGATCAAGCAACAATATTCTCATTCCCTGCTAATTCTTTCATAAGACCAGAATTGCATTTGGAGCCATCCGAATTCAGCCATACAAAGATAACGTTTTTTTCAAGCTTTGCTAATTCAGAAGTGGCTTTATTAGCATCAGCAGAATGACGAGTTACCAAAGTGACACTGCACTTGGCAGCAAACCCACCTAAAGTAATGGTTTGTTGGCGCGCTCTCCTAGCACATAACGACGACTAAACTTCTACTCGCCCGAGCGATAAACTTCACTTTCACTGGACTGCCGCGTCAAGAGTCGGATGATGATGAGGCCTGGGTTTAGCGTTCGACTCGATAGTCAAACACAGAGACAGCGTTTGACAGCGGAGACAGCACGACAGGGAGTGACAACTGAGACAGCGAGAGACACCCACCCAACGACTCTGCGGCTGCGGCTGCCTCGACTGTCTTTGGTTCGCTCTGCTAGTGACTCTCTCTCTTCTGTTTGTCTGTCTCTCTGTCTCTCTTTGTGCCGGCTGACTATCTCTCTGTCTGTCTGTCTGTCTGTCTCTGTGACTCCCAATTGCTCTCTCAGCTCTTGTTGTCTTCGGAGCTCTCTCTCTCGCTCTCGCTCTCTCTCTCTCTTGTCCTCCAAAAACGCTGCCAACCCACCACCGCAGCAGCCATGACGCCGTCCTCGCTCGCAAAGACGCCAACCTCACCGCCACCGCGCAGACCTCGCCGCTCCGCCCCCGCCGCCACCGCCACCGCCACCTCAGCAGCAGCAGCACCAGCAACAGGAGCACCAGAGCCCGCCAACAGCCTCACTGCGCACGTATCCTCCGGTCGGGGTGCGCGGCCGACGGCCGCCGGCGTGTCTCGAGACACTCCTCCTATCCGTCCTGGCTGTCTGCTACTGGTGTCGTCGTCCCTTCTCACCCCCACCGCTCACCTCAACGTCCTCCCTTCCGCCCTCTGGCCTGGCGGCGGCGGCAGCAGCAGCAGCGGCATTGGCATCGCCGACTCCGTCGCCGTCTTCCGCGTCGGCGGGTGGGCGGCTGCGGCGCCCGCGCCCGCACCTGCACCCGCCCCCGGCCTGGTCGACGACTGCTTGAACTGCTTGGGGCTGACAAAGAACCCGGACTGGTACGGGTCCAACAAAGACAAGATCAAAGTGAACGGCCAAAAGTTTACGGTGAAGCTTTATTTCTTTTCGCAATTCTTTTCGTTTTCGCGGCTGGCGTAGAGAGCATTGCATCCCCTTATATGCCTCGGTTGCATGCGTCTTCCAAACTAAAAAAAAAAAAAAAAAAATTACAGAAAGACCCCAGTCAAGGGAGAAAATCGGTAATTCTGCCGGCTCGGTGACGTTCACGACGGACAACAAGGTGGTCAAGCAGCTGAAAGATAACTGGCAATTTACAGAAGATGGGATCGAGGCGACAAAGAAGGGTACGTGCCAACAACAACATTAATGGACCTCGTTGTTTCCCTTGCGACGCGGCTTTACCATTACATGTTCTTCTACCTTCTGCACATCGCCTCGTCTGACACACACCCTCCAAAAACCAAGCCGGCCAGTACGTGACTCACAAGGGTCAGACGATGGTGCAAGAGAAAGTCGACGGGACGACGCTGGCGGAATGGGTGTTGCAGCAAAAGGCGGCGGGGCGGACGACGGGCCTGGGCATCAAGCAAACGCTCAACGACGCCATTTCGCAGCAGAACGCGCTCGGGTACAAGCACGGCGACGTGCACATGAAGAACATCATGGTCGACGCGAACGGCCAGGTTTGTTTTGTTGGTTCAGCTTCCTGTCGCGTTCTCGGGCACCAAAACGGACTCACACTTTCTTTCCTTGAACGGCAAGTTCAAAACCCTGATTGACTGGGACGCCGGTACGTGCCCGCAGCTCCGCCGAATGCCCTTTTTTTTCTTTCTTTTTTAAAAAAACACGTTCCAACATCCTAAAAAACCCCCGCACCTCCAGCCAGCAAGCTCGACAAGAACAAGCCGCTGACCGAGGACTCGTGGGCGTCGACCAAAGTGGAGAGCCAGTGCAGGTCGGCGGGGGTGACGTTCGAGCGGCGGTCGGGGACGGCGCGGCCGGCCGCGGGAAGCACCGCGTGCAAGATCAACAGCGCCAAGAAGGTGTCGCAGAACATGAATGCTTTCTTTGCGAACAAGCAGGTCAATGCGGACGGAACGCTGGACATCAAGGTGCGTTGCGCGAGGGGGATGATCCGCGTGCGTGCGGGTCGTGAGGCGGCCTTTGCACGCCAGCCCCTTTTTTTCCGCCTTCTATGTCTCTGTGGCTCTGACCTCTGTCTCCCACCTTTCCTCCTCCAGGCGACGCTCGCGGCCGCAAAGGCGAACAAGAAAACGGCCGGCGCGATCGGGTCCGTGACGAAAGAAACCATCGCGGCGGCACGGGGCAAGGGCGGCGCGAAGGCGGCGGCGGGGGCGGGGGCGAAGCCGGGGAAAGGCGAGGCACGAGGCGCGGGGGGCGATGGCAGCGGCAAAAAGGCGGCGGGGAAGCGCGGCGGGAAGGGCGCTGCCGGCAAGGTGAAAGCCGGGGGTAAGGGGCGCGGGTCGGGGCGGCGGGGAAGGCGAAAGCGACGAAGGCTTCGCGCGCGGGCGGCGGCAGGAAGTCGGTGGCGGCCGGTAAGGCGGGCAAGGGGGGCGGCAAGGGGGGCGGCAAGGGGAGCGGCAAGAGAAACAGCGGAGCCGGCGGTGCGAGCGCGAAAGCAAAGGCGCGGGGCGCAGGTAAGAAACCGGCCGCCGCGGGCGGGAAGGCGGGCAAGAAGAACGTCCGCGCGGCGAAAAGCAAGGGCAAGGCGGCAGGCGCAAGAACGAAGCCAGCGGCCAAGGCGACAGGGCCGAAGAAAAACAAGAAGGCGGTGCCGGCGGTCTCGAACAAGAAGCCGAAGACCACCGCCGGCCCAGGGAAGAAGACGAAGAAGGTGGAGCCTGTCCAACCGAAGGCAGTTGCGGGCGGCAAGGCCAAGACCAAGAAGTGACCTGGGGTCCCTTTTTTATTTCGCGTTTGTTGGTGGGAGATCCGGCGGTTGGTGGATGGGAAAACTTTTTACCCATTACACGTGATCACACATTTGCAGAGGACTGGCGCCCCAACCGGCATCACCTTTACCCTCAGTCACGCGTCAAACAGCCGCGAGGGGGCTCTCGAGGGTGCAAAAGAAGTCTCCATGCGGAAGTAGGTCAGGTTGTTCGAGACGAGCGGCTTCGCAGGAATCTGGTAAATGCAAAAAAACGAACTCTTTGCTGCCTTGACGGCAAATTCAAAGCTGGAGGGATGGAACCCACAGACTGCAGTCGGTGGTCAAGGCCACCAGTTCGTTGGAGATTGTACTGTACGTGCAGTCTAATCGGCCGAAAAGCAGGACCGATCGGCGGCCCAGAAGCTTCCAGCGATGCAGCAACGACGCCCCAGCACGTGCACGCCCATGAATCAATTATCCAATAGCCCTCCTTTGAAAGATCTGCTGTCATCCACGCTTGGATCCCAATCTCTGGCGTGGCTCGGCCACCCCACGAAATCAAAAAAAATGTCCTTACTCGACCACACGAGGACCCCGGCTCACCGCCAGCAATCCATCGACCTCCTTCAGCATCACCTGGACCAGCGTGCGCGAGCACTTGGATGCCGTCGACCGGTACCGCGTCGCGACCCTCTTCCGGCTGCTTCCGGATCAGGTCGACGCCTTCCTCCAAACCCAGCGATTACCCTTTGACGCCGCCAGCGTCCGCGGCGCGGACACGGACTTCCTGGACGTCCTGCTCGAGCGTTTCCCGCATCGCAGCGCCCTGCCTCTGGCGGAGCCCGCCCTGCCGCCGCCGCCGCTGCCGGCGGCGAAGAAGGAGGAACCCAAGGCAGAAGCGTCCGAGGACGACGAACCAATGTGAAACACATGTGCTTGACCACTCCAGCTCACCTCTAACACTCCCCACTTTCCTCCCCCCCCTCCCCCATTCCCCACGCCGAAGACGATTCTGTCGCCTTGTGCAGCGGTGGTCCCACTCAGCCAAGTACTACACGACTCGCGCGATGGACGCGTCCAGCGCCGCGGGGCACGTGCACGTCCTGTCGTAGTGGCAGCGCAGCGGGCTTCGGCTCAAGTACAGTGCGGCGGCAATGGACGGGGCGACAGCGGCGGACCAGGTGGCGGCTTTGGAGTGGTGGCGCAGCAGTGGGCTGCCGTTAAAGTACACGGATGCGGCGGTGCACTGTGGCAGCAAGCGGCGGTCTTTGGCCGCGCTGGGGTGGTGGCGCGACAGCGGGCTCCCGGTGCGGTACGGCGTGGAGGCGGTGCACGCGGCGTCGGTTGCGGGAGACGTTGCGGTGCTGGAGTGGTGGGCGTCGCGCAGCGGGATGGAGATGAAGTACTCGCAGGACGTGATGGACACGGCGACGACGTTCCGGAAGACGGAGACGCTCGAGTGGTGGAGGGCCAGGGCTTGCGCCGCCGCGTACACGGCGAACGCGGTGAATTTCGCCAGCAGGAACGGGAGCGTGGAGATGCTCGAGTGGTGGCTGGCGAGCGGCTTCGAAATGAAGTACACTGAGTACGCCATGGACATGGCGAGCAGCAACGGCCACATCCACGTGCTGGAGTGGTGGCGGTTGAGCGGGCTGGAGCTCCGGTACTCGGAAGATGCGATGGTGTGGGCCACGCGTTGCGGAGAAGTCGCAGTGCTGCAGTGGTGGGCGGGGAGTGGGCTTGCGCTCAAGTACGATCCGACAACAGTCCTGCAGTCGGGGGAGCACGCGGCGGCCGAGGCCGTGGCCTGGTGGAAGGACAGCGGCTTGTTGGAGATCAAGACCGAGGCGGCGGCGGCGGAGAGCAGTTCAATGCTCGCCTGGCTCTCTTCTCTTTTTGAATGGACAGACTAGGGAAATCCGTGCACCCAGACTCTGCTGCCCAGTTTTGTTCCGCGGACTACGAAAGATTCATTGGTCGTTCATTCTTGTCGGGAAATTGGTACAACAAGCCATGGACCTCAAATAAACGTTATGCCCCATCAGCACAGTGGGTATTGCGTTATCGATTGCATTTTTTTTTTGTGTTTTGTTCTTGGGGGACCTCCCACTCCTTGAACCATGGACTGCCCAATCTCACTGTTCCATGTTATTATTATGATGAGTTTCCCGCTTTTCTCGGTACCACTGCGCGCACCGCTAGCCCTCCCGCCCCCACCCTCCTTGAACCACACCCCAAGCCATGCATTTCGAGGTGCTCAGCTACAATGTTGAATCAATGCGGACGAAGTCGAAGTGCTTCGCTGTCGTCGCCAAGCTGAGGATTGAACGCAAGAAGAAAAACCTCCCTCATTTTTGCGTAACCACCACGATCTTGCTGAACCCCTTTTACTTCGTTTGGCCAAGTTGAGCGGCACCCACCCCCGCCCACGAACACGCCGCGGCCCACCGCGCCGAGCTCCGCGCACCGGGCTACTACGCTAACCCTGTCGAGGCTTTCCACGCGACCGCCAGTTTCGCGGCTTTTTTTGGTCGACGCGCGAGCTCCAGGCTAACCCGGAACGTGGAGGAGTGATGTGGGACCAACCCGATGTTGCGTAATTTGTATTACAAGTCGGTGTGCATTCGACAGTTCAACCAGTTGTAATTCTATTAGACCATCGCGCAGCCGCGGGGGCGAAATTGATTTGCCAGGCTTTTTGCTGTTTAGCATCGCAACCTTGCGGCACGGCGCCCAGGAGACGTAGGGGGAAGTAGATGAAGCCGTTTGCTTTAAGAAAGAACCAACACCCCCAGTGCCAATCAAAATAATCAACATTTTGAAACGAAATCTACTCGGTTTGATTTTAGCCCGAACTAAGTTACACGTTACGGATGACCGCAAAGGGGGCAAAAAAAAAATGCTGAGAAACCCATACCAACCTTTTCTCATTTGAACCAAATTCATCATCTCGATTTATCTTTTAACGCGCTTGGACAGCTTCGCGGTTCGGGGGGGTGGTCTCCTAGTCAAACGCTCCACTCGCGGCCGGCAACAGCACCACCTCGACGCCGTAGTAGGAGCACCGCGCGCAGCTCGGGGTCGCGCTCGACCCAGTCCACGTGCTGGAGCTCGAGCTTGCGCAGGCCGCCGCCGCCGGCGCGCAGCGCATGCAAGGCCGTGTCGAGGGCGCGGGCGGACAGGCGGTCGCCGCCGCCCAGTGTCCCGATGGGCGGCCGGCGTACGCGATCGTGGCGAGAGACGGGCAGCGGGAGGCCAGGGCGGGGAGCCACGAGTCTGGGTCGTTTGGGAACGGTGTTCAGCCCAGAACGCAAAAAGGAAGAAAAAGACACGACAGACACGCCCCCAACGCGACCCTCCACTCCACGCGATCTCGATAATGAAATAATTAAAAACGCACCGTCAGAGCCCCACATGGGCAACGGCGCGACGATCCGCAGCTCGCGGAGGCGCGGCCACGCGGCGACGGCGCGCAGCTGGGCGGCGCAGTCGGCGAGCGGCGCGCCGCTGTAGCTGGTAGGTCAGCGGGTCGCGGTCGTAGGCGCGGAGGCACAGCGCCTCGAGCCCGGCGCGTGCCGCTGCAGCGCGGGATGGTCGCGCCTCGCCGCGGCGGCGGCGACGTCCACCGCCCCGCTGTTCGCCGCAGTCCATGCACCAGAGAGCGTCAGGCGCCGCAGGGCGGGGGCCAGCGGCGGTGCGTCGTCGGCGTCAGCGTCAGTGTCGGTGTCGCGGGCGTGGTGCGCCAGCGGCGTGGAGTTCGAGGTCAGCGAGCGCGGGCGCGGCGCGAGGAGGTGAGGAGCGCGGGATTCTCCACCGCAGGATGTCTGCGAGCCGCACTGGGCGATGCGGAGGCGTTTCAGGACAGGAAGCGGCGGGCAGCGCGGCGGGCAGC
>JAIVFJ010000585.1:0-21576 GCA_025765615.1 Zopfochytrium polystomum
GACCAAATGACTAAGATGGTAAGCACCTAAAGCAGCTGGTAATGATTTGTAAGATAATATGCTGGTTGCTCGCCACAGGAATCCATTCCAGTCGAATCACTTGTCGATTAACCAGTTCCCGGATATAGTGATACTTAACCCAGAATATGTTTTGACACTATTAGTGTAGATCGTTTGAGCTCAAATGATAACGCCTTGGTTGTCAGTATAGATTGGAATAGGAGTCGGGGAGGGAGCATAAGTGCTGTGTGTTGTTGTAGATGGCCTCCAGTTCTCGTCCTAGTTCTGAGACTGCAACGTATTCTGCTTGCTGAGGTGACAGCATAACTGTAGGACTGCGAGTTGATGCCCAGCTGATAGCGGTTTCCAACACAAAACGATTAGTAGCATCCAAGTTGTGATTTCCCATCAGCATGAACTCCTATGAGCAGCATCCGAGTAGCTGAAAATTCCAGACCCTGTGTTGGAATAAAGCAAACCATACTCACGTGTACCATTGATATATTGAAGGACTCGAATGAGGATCTGCAAGTGGTGTTTGCTTGGGTCCTTGCTGAAGGCGCCAAGATATGAGACTGCTGGTGCCAAGTCTGGTCGTGTGTGTGTTGCCAAATAGTTGATGCCACCAAGGATTGCTTGGTAGAGCTGTTGATTTGCTGTGGGTTCATCATTTTCTCGAGGTTGAAGAGTGAGAGGACTGGGGAGAGCAGTTACTGCTGCCTTCTTTCCATTGACTAGGTCTGCATGGTGTTGGAGTAACTCTTTGGTGTAAGCTCGTTGATGCAAGTAGATGCCAGTTGGTGTTCGATGAACTTCCATATTCAGTACGGTCTTGATATGACCTAGTTCGCGGAGCTTATAGAAGGATTTTAGCAAAGTGATGGCAGAGGTGATTTCCTCTGTGTGCCCAAAGAAACAAATATCATCGACATAGATAGCAATGAAAATAATACGTTCCTTTGTGCGCTTGAAGAGGATGCACGGATCTGCTGCGCTTTGTTGGTAGCTGGCAGACTTGAGACGGCCAATGAGTTCCTGGTACCAACAACGCCCCGCTTGCTTGATACCGTTGACAGCTTTGTGCAAAAGCCAGACCTTGCCATCCGAACGGTAGCCATCTGGTTGCTCCATGTAGATGGGGACATCAAGTTTGCTGTTGAGGTAGGCATTGCTAATATCGACCATGGCTGTGTCCCAACCGTTTGAGGCTGTCATAGCAAGGAGCCATCGTAGCGAACAACAGGAGAGTGAGTGTTCCAGAAATCAACGCCACGACGCTGTGTAAAGCCCTTCGCCACTAGTCGTGCGCAAAAGCGCTCAATGCTGCCGTCTGGTCGAAGCTTGACCTTGTAAACCCATTTGTTCTGCACGACATTGACATTCTTGGGTCGATCAATGACTTCGAAAGCTGCAAGCATTCTGAGAGCGTCAAACTCTGTCTGCTCTGCTGCTATCCACTCTTTGGACCACTTTCCACTCATGGCCTCAGTGCGTGTTACTGGGTCTGGACATTTGACACAGGTTAAATATAGATGTCCAGATCGAGTATGTTTTGGAGATGGGCTGCGCGTAGGGCTGCATGGTGATTTGCGCACATATGTAGGTGGAGGCTCTGGTGGTGGTGGTTCTGGTGGTGGCGCTTGAGGTGGTAGGTCTCTAGTTGGTGTTTCAGCAATTCTTTTTGTCATCAGGGGTATGCTTTGGTGGTGTTAGTAAAATGACAGAGGTGTTTGTGAGTATTAGGATGTAGAAAAGGGAAATTAGGATGTAGAAAAGGGAAATAGAAAAATCATTGGCAGGTGAGCCTTCTGCACGATGCGGCTCGGGACACCCCGTGCCAGAGAGCCTTCTCTTCCTCTCTCCACAGCCCGCCTTCCGCATTTTCCCCCATGCGTAACGTCAGGCGCCAAGGGACCTATCTCCCCTGGTGGTGTTCCTTACGGAATGGGCTCCCCAAACAGGCATCCATCCCTTCTGACTTGGGTCCACGCCACACTAGCTCCTGCAGGGTCGGTATGGCCCAGGGCCTTCGGTTGCGCCACCCACGTCACTCCCAGCCGAGAGTGCGCCTGCAGTCACAGAGCCGGTCGCCGCCCTCACTCATCCGATTGGTCCCCCGGCTTTAGTGCTCGTAGGTGAAAGATTTCGTTGGGCTGGATTGTCTATGGGTTGTGCTGCTGTGGTGATGGGTGGAGTACACTACTGAAGGTGGTGGTGGTGGGAGGTTGATCTTGGCTTCTGTCAGTCTTGTGTTTGTCTTTATACAAAACTGTTACAAGGACCATCACTTGCAAAATGCTGCAAGTCATCCTTGCAGAGCAGAAACTGGTCAAAGCTCCTGCACACTGCTTACACCAAAAGACCCAAAACTAACACTCCCCCCTAAGCTGTGGGCAGGAGCAAAGGCCGGCACGGAGGAAAACCTTAAGCCATAGTCAACTTAAGGAAACCGTACACCGGAAAAAGAAGAATCACAAACAGGTATGACTGGCCATCGGATGGCAGAACAGAAAGGACAGACCACACTAGCAAAAATGGATGGGGGCACATATTGAACTTCAGAGGTAAAAGAAAATGAGTCAAAGTAATGAAAAAGAACAAAGAAGAAAACAACTTCACAGATAGAAAAAAATGAATCAGAGGAAAGAGAAGAAACAAAGGCCAATACGACTCAAATGGTATTCACTGAGAGCAGCTGAGAGAGATTTCGTCATATAGTCTGCAGGCTGTTCTCCTCCAGCAATCCACTCAAGCCGTACTACTTTTTGTTCCACGAGTTCTCGAATATAATGATACTTTACCATGATATGCTTTGACCGATTGGTGTAAAGATCATTTGAACTGAGGTTGATCACACCGCTGTTGTCAGTGTAGATGACAAGAGGAGTGGGAGACGGAAGTTGAAGTGCTGAATAGAGTTGGGACAGTGCCTTAAGTTCTCGTCCCAGTTCAGACACCGCTACATATTCAGCTTCCTGCGGTGACAGCATGACAGTGCTGCTTCGAACAGATGTCCAACTAATAGCTGTTCCTCCAAATAGAACATAGTAGCCAAGCTGTGATTTCCCATCTGAGTGGACACCATGGGCAGCATCGGAGTAACCGGCTATATCTGTGCAGTTGCAAGAATAGAATAAACCATACTCACTAGTACTGTTGAGATATTCGAGAACCCGAATAAGGATCTTCATGTGTTGCTTGCTAGGGTCCTTGCTGAAGGCACCAAGGTAGGAAACTGCTGGGGCAAGGTCTGGCCGCGTGTGTGTTGCAAGGTAGTTGATGCCGCCAAGGATTGCCTGGTACAGTCTCTGGTCTGCAGCTGCTTCGTCGATCCCACGTGGGTGAAGATTGAGACTACTGGGAAGGGCAGTTACTGCAGTGCGATTGTTGATAGTGTTGGCATGGCGTTGAAGTAATTCCTTGATATAGGCTTTCTGGTGCAAGAAGATTCCGTTGTGGCGGTGTTCCAGTTGCATATTGAGGATGGTTTTGATTGTTCCTATTTCGCGGAGCTTGTAACGAGATTTTAGCAGTGTGATGGCAAAGGTGATCTCCCCAGAATCCCCAAAGAAACAAATATCATCAACATAGATGGCAATGAAAATGACTTTTCCATCCACTTGACGGAAGAGGATACAGGGGTCTGCTGTGCTTTGCTGATATCCATTCGACTTCAGGTGGCTAATCAGTTCTTGGTACCAACACCGGCCAGCTTGCTTGATACCATTAACAGCTCTCTTCAGTAGCCATACTTTGCCATCACTGCGGTAGCCATCTGGCTGCTCCATGTAAATGGGCACATCAAGCATGCTGTTCAGGTACGCGTTGCTGATGTCGACAATAGCAGTGTGCCAGTTGTTTGCAGCCGCCATGGCAATGAGCCAACGAAGACTGTTGATTCGGACAACAGGAGAGTGAGTATTCCAAAAATCAATGCCATGACGTTGAGTGAAGCCCTTAGCCACAAGCCGTGCACGGAAGCGCTCAATGCTGCCGTCTGGTTTAAGTTTGACCTTATAGACCCATTTGTTCTGCACGACGTTGATGTTGGTGGGCCGCTCCACAACTTCAAAGGCTGCTAAAGTGCGAAGGGCATCGATCTCAGTCTGCTCTGCTGCAATCCACTCCTTGGACCATTTACCCGACATGGCTTCTGCACGAGTTTGGGGGTCAGGACATGTTGTGCTTGTGAGGTAGGTTTGCCCAGAACGCGTACGCTTGGCTGAGTTGTCAGGTGATGGTGAACGTGAATGTTGGTGATGAGGAGGTGGTTCTGGTGGAGGTGGTTCTGGAGGTGGAGAAGCCTGTGAGGCATCCCTAGTGGGTGTGTCTGCCATTGTTTTATCTTGTAGGGACTTTGGAGGAATTAATTATAACAGTCTCAGATATCCAACGCACAAAAGTAAGCAAGGATGAAATGCACAGGTGAGCCTTCCGCACGATGCTGGTCTGGGCTCCCCCCAGTACCCTATGAGGTGAGGCAACCACTCCCCCATACACAGCTTGCCCTCAACGCTACCCCCCACGTCTCGCCTGGGCACATCAGGAGAATAACTGTCTCCTGGTTGGTGCTCCTCACGGAATGGGCTCCCTGCTCAGGACTCCACCTCCTCTGACACAGGTCTGGGCCACACTAGCCTACGAGCTGGGGCTTCGGTTGTCGTGGGCCTTCGGTTGCTTCACATTGCTGGTCTACCCCCCGATCCGGTCTCCCTCAGTCACGCCTATAGTGCTCCCAATAAGGCCCACTGGAGATGACGTTAATTGCAGTAGCACGGAATCCAACCCATCATGCCGTCACCTCCAACACCAGAGCTGTACATCGTTATCTGATTCACTTTCGCTGTGCTTACCTGAGGGGTGACACTTTTTACCAATTCCACCGGGGCCACTGGTGTTGGTTCTGGCTCAGGGAGCTGTTCAATGTGTACGTTTGCTTCGCGAAGGAGGGCCTTGATGTTGCTGTTGGTTTCCTGAAGTTCGTCAGCTGAGAGTAAGGGCGTGTGGTGATGCTGTAGTTCTGAACTGTCATCATCAGCATCTGATTTGTTGAGTTTGGGAAAGCTGTCTTCGGCGATAGTGAGGTCGTTGAGGCGATGTGTGATAACGCGACCAGTGTTGATGTCGATGAGCCGGGCAATGGATCGGCCTATATTGCCAATGTATATTGCTGGTCGTGCTCGTTCTGCCAGTTTCTTGTACTGGTGTGTGCTGCCGCGTTCCTTGGCTGTCACATGGTAGAGGCAACCAGCGCCAAAAACCCTAAAGTGGCTGATGCAGGGAGGAAAGCCAAGTAGCATTTCAACCGGTGAAAGCAAACCACGACTGAGAACTGGCAGTGTGTTGATGATGTCCACGGCATGTCGAATAGCATAACCCCACCAAGACCAAGGTGAGCCAGCATGCTGAAGGAGTGAACGAGTTACATCCATGACTGTCCTAACTGCACGTTCTGCTTTGCCGTTGAGCTCTGGTGTGTGTGGTGGACTGACTTCAACCCGTATCCCACGAGAGGCACAGAAGCGTTCAAAGGCAGTTGACTTAAGTTCACCCCCATCAAACCTAACTGACTTAACCTGAACGTCTCGCACAGTCTGGAGTTGCTGAATGATTTTGATGGCTTCTGGTAAAGCATCAGACTTCCGTCGTAGGTTGGTTGACCAGATATAATTGCTGACATAGTCAATGGCAATGAGGGCAAAGCCGTACTGCCCCCTGAACTTGGGTTTGACCTCCACAAGGTCAAACGCCAAGTGTTCCCCAGGTAGCTTATCCGGAGGATCTGTGTGGGGAATAGAGGCACGTGTCTGCTTTGCAATAATACAGGCCTTACACTCGTCCTCAAGCAGTTCTAAGTCTATGTCTGGAAAGTCAGCACAGGTTCGTCGTTCCTTCATGGAGCGAAGTCGAGCATAGGGAATGTGTCCTAGACGTTGGTGCAGTCGGCGAGTGTCTGGTTTTTTGCTGTTGAGAAATGCTGCACGAATGCTGTGTGTGTCTGCAGGTTCTGCTGACGTGAAAAAGTTGTAATATCTGCTGGCGCAATGGGCGAGAAATTGAGTGCTGTAATTGAAGGTTGGGTTTGCTGCAGTTGGGAACCACTGGAGACCGTGCCGAAGGATCATTTGAAGAACTGCTGGGTCACCTTCTTCATGACTGCTGCGGTGAATAACACCTGGTTGGAGGTCTCGTGCCAAGTGATAGTAACCGCATAGCTGGAGGTCCCTGTCGGCAATAAGGTTGACTGGGCATTCTGGAGCAAACTGCGCGCCTTCAATAATGAGAGTGATGTTGTTTGCAAGAGGAATTCGTGCAACGCCTGAGCCCTCGCAGTTGAGAACTGGGCCTTCCTTTGCGATGCGCATGCTGGATTTTTGGTTGTTGAAGGTTGATGGGATAAAGAAGGAGAAATCACGAAGAGTAGTAACATTGCAACCGTTATCAATAAGGAGAGGAAAGGAAGTAACAGGAGGTGGAATGTTGACTGCAAATGCCCGGATCACTCCCGGGCCATCCAAAAATCCTGTTGGTGGTTGTCGTCACTTTGGCCGCCAAGCTGTGAGTTGTAAGTCTCTTCCCATAACTGCTGTTCGTTTGCAAACTGCTGACTCTGTTGTTCATCCCAATCACTGTCTGCTGGTGCACTGTATGTTAGGAGTGCCTGCTGGGATTGCTGAGGCATCTGCTCCTGCACGTTTGCAGCTGAAGGACATTCCCTTGCATAATGTCCACGACCACTGCAATTGTTGCAGGTGACATTTGCGGATGCCCGGCTCTGGTGTGGACGGAATGGTTGCTGTGGTCGCCATCCACTTTGCTGGAGTCGCCATCCCATCTGCTGGGGTCGCCAACTTCCTTGAGAGAGTGGAGTGGGCCCTCTGCCAAAGCCACCATAGGGTCGTGGGGTGTATGGCTGTGGCCTTGGTTGGAGCGGTCGATAGCCACCACGGCCTCGGGGGTGGGTGTAGTGAACTTGGGCAACATTTGCAGTTGGTGTGTTGACCTCTGGGGCTGCAGTGGAGGTGTCCCCTTCTCTTTGATTTGCCAGCTCGATGCGTCGCTTATCATAGTTGTTTTGACGAACAGTTTGTTTGAAGAGTGAGATTAGTTTGGCTAAACTTGTTATCTCAGGAGCTGGGTTGCCGACAACAAGAAAAACGTTTCCTATCCCCATGTCCAATAGGCTTTGGTTCAGTGAACCAACAAAGATTCGAACAACTTTTTGGAAAGGGCGGATACGATGGAGAAGTTCTCCCGCTGCTGATTTTGCAAAGCTGTCAACTCGATGGTATGCTTCAGTGAATCGGGTAATGAAGGCATCTGAGGCTTCAGTTGGTTCCATTTTGATGCGTTCAAAGTCGTCAATGATCTCCTTTGCGAGTCCCTGGTCTGCTGTGCGGCAAATTATTCCCAATTCACCAACCAACTCATAAGCAAAGTTTCGACCAGGTGTGATTTGGGTGAGAAGGGCTCGAGAGATGTGGCGGCGAATAATTAGACAGCAATGTGCATTCTGGTTCTGTGTACCAGGAAACCAAGTTACTTTCTCTTGTCCACGAGGCGGAGGCACCAATTGGAATCTCTGTCCTTGGAATGGTCCATCTCTGATGAGACAGGTTCCAGTGTCGCGGAGGTCTAGTGGATCAATTGCATCATTCTGCTCTGCGTTGATGTGACTTGTGTCAATGCAGTGGCGTAAGTCGACATTTTTGTTGGAGAGTTCTGCTGTAAGATCCTCCAACCAGTCACCGAAATTCTCTGGTCCCTCCAAGACGCTGAAGGACTTGGCAACATACTTGGTTGAGTCAGTAGTCATGCTGTTTTCTCAGGACGATTATGTGTGCCAAGTTTGAAAGGATTTCGTTGGATTTTGGGTGTGTTGTGAAGGTGGTGTTGCAGCAGATGAAAAGTTGGTTTGTTAGCTTGGTGTGTGTCAGGTAGGGGGGTGGTCGTTGTCTCCAATTGGGGACAAAAAATCAAAAATTAATGGTGAGGGTTGGAGGTAATCTGGTGACCCTGAATGGAAAAAGTGGGCGCTTATCGCAAAGGAGAGTGATTTTGGGATCCCGTTGGTGACAGTTGTGTAGTCCGGAAGCAGGCCTTTCGAATGATAGCTTGGGATTGGCTGGGGGAGGTCTGGAAGGCCAGCAAATTAAGGTTGAAGTTGGAAAAGTGGTTGCCAACTTCAGAGGTGGTGTACGCAACGTAGGAGCGTCGGATCCGAGATCAGGTGGGTTCGTTGGAAAGAGGAGATCGAGAGCTTTCCAATGGTAGTAACAGAATTGCTGTACGATGTCTGTAGCGTCCGTGATCGATCCCCAAAGTTGGCAGATCTGAAAAGCGTACAGGCTCTTCTACTGATTGGATCTTGTTGAAATCAAGGGGGAAGTGATTGGGATGGGTAACAGTTTTGTATGAAAGATTTCGTTGGGCTGGATTGTCTATGGGTTGTGCTGCTGTGGTGATGGGTGGAGTACACTACTGAAGGTGGTGGTGGTGGGAGGTTGATCTTGGCTTCTGTCAGTCTTGTGTTTGTCTTTATACAAAACTGTTACAAGGACCATCACTTGCAAAATGCTGCAAGTCATCCTTGCAGAGCAGAAACTGGTCAAAGCTCCTGCACACTGCTTACACCAAAAGACCCAAAACTAACAGTAGGTAAGGCCCACTGGAGGTGGCGTTAATTGCGGTAACACAGAGTCCATCCCGTCGTGCCGCCACCTCCAACACTTCGTGCTGTACATCGTTATCCGATTCACTTTCGCTGCCGTACCTGGACCACTTCATGTTCATTTGGTGCTAGTTCTGTGGAAGGTTGTCGTTCAGCTACCGCTGTTGGTCTTGGTTCTGGGAATTGATCCACGCGAACATTGGCTTCACGAAGGAGGTTGGTGATGTTTTGTTCAGTTGATGTAAGTTCATCTTTGCTGAGGAGTGGTGTTAGCTGATGAACGAGGTCCTGAGCAATATCCTCTGCTGCTGAGGTGCTGAGGCGAGGGAAACTGTCTTCTGCAACCACAAGGTCATCCAATCGATGAGTGATTACTCTACCCGTGCTGATGTCAATCAAGCGAGCAATGGAACGACCAATGTTTCCAATGTAAATTGCTGGTCGGGCGCGTTCTGCAAGCTTTTTAAACTGATGTGTTTGTCCACGTTCCTTTGCTGTGATATGATACAAACATCCTGAGCCAAAAACTCTGAATTGACTGATGCATGGAGGGAATCCAAGAAGCGTTTCAACTGGAGATAGTAATCCACGGCTGAGGACAGGAAGTGTATTGATGATATCTACTGCATGTCGAATCGCGTGTCCCCACCATGACCATGGTGAACCAGTATGTCTTAGAAGAGATCGTGTGACATCCATGACTGTTCGAACTGCTCACTCTGCTTTCCCATTCAGCTCAGGTGTATGAGGTGGACTAACTTCAACGCGGATGCCACGTGATGCACAGAAACGGTTAAAAGTGAGTGAATTCAGTTCCCCACCATCAAAGCAGACGCCCTTTACACGAACATCCCTAACTGTCTCCAATTGTTGGATGATCTTAATGGCCTCTGGTAGTGCTTCTGACTTTCTCCGAAGGTTTGTCGACCAGAGATGATTACTTGCATAGTCAATGGCAATGAGAGCAAAGCCATATTGTCCTCGAAACTTTGGTTTGACTTCCACTAGATCAAAGGCTAAATGTTCGCCTGGTAGTTTATCTGGAGGATCTGTATGTGGAATAGCAGCACGAGTCTGTTTGGCAATAATGCAGGCCTTACACGGTTCTTTAAGTAAGTCCAGCTTAATGTCAGGAAAGTCAGCACATGTACGGCGCTCCTTCATTGCTCGTAGTCTTGCATAAGGGATATGGCCGAGGCATTCATGCATGCGCTGAGTGTTTGGAGCTTTGCTTGTACCAGCAAAGCAAAGAGAAGAACAGCAGACACTCTGCTCACCATGGCACTTCTGAGATGGAAACAGCTGCTTCAGCAAAGACCTCAGTGGCAACCAAGAAGCGCAAGATCGGTGAGGCACTCAACGGCAAGCCTACTTGTGACCTTCATGGAATCTGGGTCTCGCACTTTCGCGAGGAATGCCTCAAGTTCCCTCACGGGAAGTCAGAGCCGGCTCGCCCTGCAAAGAAGGCCAAGGGCAAGCAGCCTGCACACGCCAAAGAAGCCAAGGCCACGCCAGCTGATTCCAAGAAAGCTACTGAGACTGCCAAGATTGCACGTGAGGTGGCTGCTAAAGAACACCACCAAGCCTCTTGCGCAGCCTCTGAGGATTCTCCTCCCCACAAATGCTACAGGATGGATACTCCACCACCGCCTACTGAAGCAGAAGACGTCGAAATGTTGGAGTTCAGTACTGAGGGTGCTGCGCGCCTTGCAGACACTTCAGCTCTGGACGACTTCCTTTCAGTAGAAAGAGCACTTGCGGCACGGGAGTTTGAAATTGGAACATGCCAGGCCGTTGAGGTGGAGGAGGAATTTGAAGTGGAACTCACAGTTACACTTCTTGACGGCAGAATGGATCCAGACTGGATCACTGACAACATTGTCTCAAACGTCGGCTACAAAGTGATGTACGAATCTGGACGTTTCCTCTACCGCAACGTCACCTACCGCCGCATCTACGAGACTGCGCTGATGGCAAGACTTGCTGGCGGCAACCCACACCAGGTCATCCTTGACTCTGGGGCTTCCAGGACAATGTCGCCTTGTGAAGAGCACTTCACAAACTTGCGGCCCACCTCCCAGCAGATCAAAACAGCTGACGGCTTTACAACTGCCACTGGAGTGGGCGACTTCACCCTGTTCGTTAACGGAAAAGCTCTCATCATGAGGAACTCGCTCTATGTGCCAGAGTTCTCAGACACTCTACTCTCGGTTCAGCAAATCGTGCGGCAGACAGGTCACAACGTGACTTTCACAGCAGACACAGCCCTATTGCATTCTCGGGTACATGGTTCAGACTTTACCATTGCTCACAGGGACACAGGGAATGTCTATGTTGTGGACCCTTCTCTTCTGACGGGACATACTGGTCTCGACAGGGCAGAACTTGGAAGGGACGCGCCGACTCCTTCGGGGGACGCCCCAGGTGAGTCGCAACAGCAAACTGCTCCTTTGCAAACTGCAACACCAACTTTAAGTCAAACTGACCCAGACCCTTTACCAAACCCTCAGAACATTGAAGCAGTCCGAGCTCTTCACAAGAAATTTGGTCACCTGTCTTTATCTTCTTTGAAGCGTACTTGGTCAAATCTGAATAAAGTTGGTCATTCATTTTTCCTCATTCATGACATTCCCTGCGTGACATGTGATGTTGGGAAATTGAAAGCTTCGCCTATCCACTCCACTTCCAGACCAAACACCACACTGCTTGGTCGTTTACACACTGATGCTGTCCCACTGCCCGCACGTGGACACCATGGTGAAAAACATTGGCAACTGGTTGTGGAAGAGTCAACCCGTTGGCTTGACATTGAGTTCCTCAACTCTTTGTCCGATGCACCCACAAGATTCCGGTCTACGATCGAAAGGTTTGAACAACAACATGGCAAACATATCACATCTGTGCGCTGTGACAGGGGGGAAATCTTCAAAGATGGAGAATTCAAAACTTGGGCCAATACTCGGCATCCTCCTATTGTTTTAGAACCTAGTCCTGCATTCACCAAGGAATTCAATGGACTGGTAGAACGTCAGGTCAACACTCTCAAAGACATGGCACACTGCATGCTCTTAGAGTCACGATTGCCCCACTCTTTCTTTGTGTATGCAGTCCGCTACGCAGCATACATCAAGAACAGGGTTTACCACTCTTACACTAAGAAAACACCTTACGAAGCTTGGTACGGTGAAAAGCCAAATGTTGATCACATCCGCACCTTTGGCTGTTTGGTTATCCACTGTATCCCAAAGGAAAAGCGAACGCTTAAACATCCTGACAAAGGGGCGCCAGGCATATTCTTAGGGTATAAAGGAAACTGTTGAGATTCGACCCACGGGGTACACTACGCCCGTTACTGATGATCCCTTTGAGAACTCCATCCAATCACATTGGATGGGGTGTTTGAAGGGCTCAGTAGATTCAATACTTGAATGGGGCGCTCGGAAGGGCTAATCTGTTCTCAATAAAAAGAGATAGGCAAAGGCGGCTGTTGTTCTAGCTTTGTTCATCCTACCGGTAGGAACAATGCAATTAGAACATGCACAAAAACGCTCAAACTACGCACTCTGCACATGTAACACAGCACAGCAAGCATGCAGAAGCAGTGTACCACTGCCCAATGCTCCGGAATTCCGCTCTCTGCATCGGAATTCCGCTCTCTGCACCGGAATTCTGCCCTCTGCATCGGAATTCCGCTTCCTGATCTGGAATTCCGCGCTCTGCATCGGATTTCCGCTTCCTGATCTGGAATTCCTCTCTCTGCACCGGAATTCCGCTTCCTGATCTGGAATTCCAGCTTTCCTGCTGTGCTGTGCAATCTGAGCAATGCAACAGGCATTTAGGAATCAGTGATTGCACCAATCACTGCATTTCTAAAAGTGAGATAAAAACTGAGCTCACCAGAGATTGCACCAATCATTGGATTTCTAAAAACAAGGAAAAAGCGGCTTGTTTCCCAAACAAGCTTCCTGATTTGGAAACAACCAAACCAATTTACAAGCAACTGTTTCTCAAACAAGCTGTAAATTGGTTCCTGGTGGTACTCAGCCCAGACAAAGTACTCAGCCCAAGGTGGTACTCAGCCCTGGCTGGTACTTAGCCCTGGGTGGTGCACAGCCCAGGCTGGTACTCAGCCCTGGTTGGTACTCAGCCCTGAGTGATGCCCAGCACTGGGTGGTACTCAGCCCTGAATGGGTACTTAGCCCAGGCTGGGGATTTGTGCTCAGCCTGTTTTATCTCATTTCTGTGGTCTGCTCTGTGCAGCCCACTGCTCCCTCTGTTTTCTGATGGCTCCAACCTGCAGGAGTATAAAAGCAGCAACCTCTCACAGAGATCAAAAAAGGAATCCAACCCCCTCCTTGCTGCTTTGACAGAATCCAGTGCAAAACAAGCCAATCTCTCTTCCTCCATTTGCTCTCTCTTCCATCTCTGCCCACTCACTCCTCTCTCCTCTCTCTATCCTCTCACTCCTCTCCCTTTTCCATCATCACTGCTCTCTCTCTCTCTCTCTCTCTCTCTTCATCCCCACACACACCAAGTCCCTCCAGTCCTGGGTGGGATTTCATCACAAAGCTACCTACAAGCCGTCGGCCACATTTGTACGCTCGAACAGGGCCCTGCTGCTCTTACAAGAAAAGGGTTTCTGACTCTAAACAAGACCAACCTGTCTGTGAGCACCGGCTCACCAGCTACTTTAAGGCAACAAAGGGCTCTTGGCTCTCTACAAGAAAAGGGCTACCGCTCTAAACAAGTCCACTGGTCCACCAAGCTGCTACCTAGCATGTCTTCTTCAACCCCCAAGGCTATCCGCTTCTCTTCTTACGGCTACCAGGCTTGGGAACTGCATGTGGAAGAAGTCATCAAGCCGGTCATGGCATACAATCTTGTTGCCAGCTTCCTCAAGCCTGATTACTTCGGTACGTTCAACGAGCACTGCACCAAGGTCGGCATCGGCGCTGCTCCTCCCAGTATTGGTTCTCCCCCTGAATCCTCTGCAACGGCGGAGGCCAAGGCTGCGTACAGTGAGATGTACCGTCTGCACCACGCTGCCCTTGACAAGTACCACACTGGTGTACGCCAAGAACACAAGACCTACAGGGAGCTTGAGGCCCAACACGACAAGGCGGTTGCTACCCTCGACTCCTGCTCGCGCATCGAGGATGTGCGCTCCATGAATGCAGCAAACATCACCAACTGCGCTGATCGGTACAAGTGGCTCAATGACAAGTACGCCCTGCAGGACCACACTGGTTCACAGCAGGACAAGTGGCTTGCGACTTACAGTCGTTTGGCAAAACCCAGAGACTCTGGTCCGGCAGTCCAGGAGTGGTACACCACTCTGACCACACTGGTCACGGATTGGCCAAAGCATTTCAAATGTACTGCCACCACTTGCAGGGGTGTGACAAACATCCTGCGTTCTGCCATCATCCACAAAGCGAGGGAAACGCTGCCTGGACATGAAATCTTCTCTGGCGTTCGTCAAAATCTTCTCAAGGGGCTGTCAGGCTACGCCAACACCAGCGATCTCGTCAAGGAGTTGACAAACTGCCACACGCTGTACCAGCAAAGCAAAGAGAAGAACAGCAGACACTCTGCTCACCATGGCACTTCTGAGATGGAAACAGCTGCTTCAGCAAAGACCTCAGTGGCAACCAAGAAGCGCAAGATCGGTGAGGCACTCAACGGCAAGCCTACTTGTGACCTTCATGGAATCTGGGTCTCACACTCTCGCGAGGAATGCCTCAAGTTCCCTCACGGGAAGTCAGAGCCGGCTCGCCCTGCAAAGAAGGCCAAGGGCAAGCAGCCTGCACACGCCAAAGAAGCCAAGGCCACGCCAGCTGATTCCAAGAAAGCTACTGAGACTGCCAAGATTGCACGTGAGGTGGCCGCTAAAGAACACCACCAAGCCTCTTGCGCAGCCTCTGAGGATTCTCCTCCCCACAAATGCTACAGGATGGATACTCCACCACTGCCTACTGAAGCAGAAGACGTCGAAATGTTGGAGTTCAGTACTGAGGGTGCTGCGCGCCTTGCAGACACATCAGCTCTAGACGACTTCCTTTCAGTAGAAAGGGCACTTGCGGCACGGGAGTTTGAAATTGGAACATGCCAGGCCGTTGAGGTGGAGGAGGAATTTGAAGTGGAACTCACAGTTACACTTCTTGACGGCAGAATGGATCCAGACTGGATCACTGACAACATTGTCTCAAACGTCGGCTACAAAGTGATGTACGAATCTGGACGTTTCCTCTACCGCAACGTCACCTACCGCCGCATCTATGAGACTGCGCTGATGGCAAGACTTGCTGGAGGCAACCCACACCAGGTCATCCTTGACTCTGGGGCTTCCAGGACAATGTCGCCTTGTGAAGAGCACTTCACAAACTTGCGGCCCACCTCCCAGCAGATCAAAACAGCTGACGGCTTTACAACTGCCACTGGAGTGGGCGACTTCACCCTGTTCGTTGACGGAAGAGCTCTCATCATGAGGAACTCGCTCTATGTGCCAGAGTTCTCAGACACTCTACTCTCAGTTCAGCAAATCGTGCGGCAGACAGGTCACAACGTGACTTTCACAGCAGACACAGCCCTATTGCATCCTCGGGTACATGGTTCAGACTTTACCATTGCTCACAGGGACACAGGGAATGTCTATGTTGTGGACCCTTCTCTTCTGACGGGACATACTGGTCTTGACAGGGCAGAACTTGGAAGGGACGCGCCGACTCCTTCGGGGGACGCCCCAGGTGAGTCGCAACAGCAAACTGCTCCTTTGCAAAACTGCAACACCAACTTTAAGTCAAACTGACCCAGACCCTTTACCAAACCCTCAGAACATTGAAGCAGTCCGAGCTCTTCACAAGAAATTTGGTCACCTGTCTTATCTTCTTTGAAGCGTACTTGGTCAAATCTGAATAAAGTTGGTCATTCATTTTTCCTCATTCATGACATTCCCTGCGTGACATGTGATGTTGGGAAATTGAAAGCTTCGCCTATCCACTCCACTTCCAGACCAAACACCACACTGCTTGGTCGTTTACACACTGATGCTGTCCCACTGCCCGCACGTGGACACCATGGTGAAAAACATTGGCAACTGGTTGTGGAAGAGTCAACCCGTTGGCTTGATATTGAGTTCCTCAACTCTTTGTCCGACGCGCCCACAAGATTCCGGTCTACAATCGAAAGGTTTGAACAACAACATGGCAAACATATCACATCTGTGCGCTGTGACAGGGGGGAAATCTTCAAAGATGGAGAATTCAAAACTTGGGCCAATACTCGGCATCCTCCTATTGTTTTAGAACCTAGTCCTGCATTCACCAAGGAATTCAATGGGCTGGTAGAACGTCAGGTCAACACTCTCAAAGACATGGCACACTGCATGCTCTTAGAGTCACGATTGCCCCACTCTTTCTTTGTGTATGCAGTCCGCTACGCAGCATACATCAAGAACAGGGTTTACCACTCTTACACTAAGAAAACACCTTACGAAGCATGGTACGGTGAAAAGCCAAATGTTGATCACATCCGCACCTTTGGCTGTTTGGTTATCCACCGTATCCCAAAGGAAAAGCGAACGCTTAAACATCCTGACAAAGGGGCGCCAGGCATATTCTTAGGGTATAAAGGAAACACTCTTCCAGTAGTCTACGACTTGAAAACCCAGAGAATATCGGAACACTTCCATGTCTCTTTTCACGAAAATGTTTTTCCTGGCATTGTGCGGAACTGGAGACAGTTCCTTCATGACTCCCGCTTGAAGGAATGGGGACCAGTCCAACCCACAGCTCAGGATTTCCAATATCTTTCCTCCTCGTTGCATACCCCCGCTATGTCCACTGATCCAGATGTGGCACATCCTGACGCTCTGTCTGACTCACAAGAAGACGATGTACCACCTGCAGAATCACAGGGGGGAGATCTACAGCCGGGTATGCTGTACGACGCTTCTGATTCTGAACCAGAGTCAATACCTGATGAACAGGAAATCCCTCCTAGGGAGCGCTCAACTTCCCCTGACATTCTAGCTTTGCCAGAGTCAACAGGGGAGGCAACAAATCCCCCAATCATACCACGAGAGCCATCAGGTTTACGTGACTACCTGGCATTGAAGGCAAACCTTTGTAAACTACGAACAAAACCATCAATTGCCACAAGTCCTTCCACTTACAGTCAGAAAAACACTCCGCGCTTTAACTGCAAGAATTCGTAACTAAGGATAGCACGGGGACAATTTCGTGAACTCTACCAAACGCTCAAAGCATACACTGTGCTTGAGCCGGAGGAAGTCACAGCATATCCAACAGAAAGGATCCACCAGCGGGACTTACCCGCCACTCCCTGCTTCGCATAAAGAGGCCATGCGTTCTCCTTTTGCAAAGTATTGGAAGGCAGCTCAACTCTCAGAGATCAATTCGATCACGTCAAAGCATGTCTGGGACTTAGTGGCTCGACCTAAAGGGCGTAAGATACTCAAGCCCAAATGGGTTTTGCCTACAAGTTTGACAGTGAAGGGTACCTTGAACGCTTCAAGGCTCGCCTTGTTGGTCGGGTTACACTCAGATCTTGGTCAGGACTACAATGAGACCTTCTCCCCTGTCGTCCGCAGCTCCTCCATAAGGGCCAATCCTTGCTATCGTCGTTGCTGTTTGACCTCATACTTGCAGGCCTTGATGTCGAAACCGCATACTTGAACGCCAAACTGGACATTGAAAACTGCATGGAACAACCAGAAGGCTTTGAGATACGTGGTGCAGACGGGATACTTCTTGTCTGTTTACTCAGGAAGAGGTCTGTAACGGACTGCACCAGTCTGGTCGACAGTGGTACCAAAACAATCCGCGACTTCCTAGTAGAAATTGGGATTTACGCAATTGAAGACTGACCACTGTGTCTTTGTTCAAAGGCACCCTGATGGAAAGGTCAAGACCATCATCACTCTATACGTAGATGACATCCTCATCTTCAGTCACACTGAGAAGAAGAATTGCCAAATTCTTTCTCTGATCAAATCAAAGTTCAAAATCCGCGAGGACCTCAACCCAAAAGTTGCTGTAGGCATCCAAGTTGAGAAAATCAAAGATGGAATCTTTATTGGACAGAAAAACTACACACAGCATGTCTTGAGGAAGCAAACTACTGGTGTGACGATGAAGGCTTACCTGTCAAAATCAAAGCAACTCCCATGTCCACGACATGGATGCACGATGTGGACTCTGGAAAACTTCCACAAAAGAGTCGTGAATACTTCCGAACGCACACTCATGCAACTTGCTTACCTGCAAACTTGACGCGCCCTGACATTGCGTATGCTGTGAATACACTTGCACAATACCAGTCCACTCCAACCCATTCAGATTCCCTTGCGCTTGACAGATTGCTGCGATATGTCCGCGCTACCTGGGATCATGGACTTTTTACCAAAAGGGAGACTCCCAGATGACATGCATCACCAATGCCAACGCTCCCAGAGGTAGAGAAAGCTGCGGGTATTTCTTACCCAGAGTGGGATGAACCACATGGCTACGCTGATGCCAGCTATGCTGAAGAGGATGGACGCAAGTCGGTCAGGGCATGTGTTCATGCTTTGCGGGGGTGCTATTACATGGTACAGCAAGAAACAATCAGTTGTCGCTTTGTCCTCAACTGAGGCAGAATACTTCTCCCTTACTGAGGCCATCAAAGAGGCAATCTGGCTACGAATGCTCTTCCAGGAGCTGGGTATGGATTTAAATAAGCCCACTACTGTTTATGAAGACAATTGTTCAACCATAGCTATTGCTATGAATCCAATACACCATGGCCGGGTCAAACACTTTGAACGTGAGGGTTGCATTTCATAAGGGACCCACTTGGAGAAAAGGAGGTTCAACTCATTCATTGCCCAACGGACAAGATGATTGCCGACCTTCTCACCAAAGCTCTTCCCGCAGCTTCAACATGCAAAGCTTGCATCACTGATGGGAATTTGCAGTCTCGCCGACCTCCAAGGTGTAAGCGTGGTGCCCACGCTCAAATCAGCACAACGCTTAGTCTAAAGGCTCTCTCTGGCTTCTCCAGCTACACTTGTGGGTCATGCAGGTTTTCACAAGTGTAGGGGAGTACATGGGTGGGTTTCGAGTCCCACTGCTTGGCTGGCATTGTTGGACAGCCATGTACTCCAGGAGAAACAGTTGCCCCCTCTCTTTCTATTGCGGGGGTGTGTTGAGATTCGACCCACGGGGTACACTACGCCCGTTACTGATGATGAAAGAATTTGCTATGGTGGCTGATGATGGGTTGGGCTGCTGTGGTGTACACTACTGAAGGTGGTGGTGGGGGAGGTTGATCTTGGATTCTGTCAGTCTTGTGTTTGTCTTTATACAAAACTGTTACAAGGACCATCACTTGCAAAATGCTGCAAGTCATCCTTGCAGAGCAGAAACTGGTCAAAGCTCCTGCACCTGCTTACACCAAAAGACCCAAAACTAACACTCCCCCCTAAGCTGTGGGCAGGAGGCAAAGGCCGGCACGGAGGAAAACCTTAAGCCATAGTCAACTTAAGGAAACCGTACACCGGAGAAAGAAGAATCACAAACAGGTATGACTGGCCATTGGATGGCAAGAAACAGAAAGGACAGACCACACTAACAAAAATGGATGGGGGCACATATTGAACTTCAGAGGTAAAAGAAAATGAGTCGAAGTAATGAAAAAGAACAAAGAAGAAAACAGCTTCACAGATAAGAAAAAATGAATCAGAGGAAACAGACCAGTGCGACTCAGATGGTATTCACTGAGAGCAGCTGAGAGAGATTTTGTCATATAGTCTGCAGGCTGTTCTCCTCCAGCAATCCATTCAAGCCGTACTACCCCTTTGTTCCACAATTTCTTGAGTATAATGATACTTACCATGATATGTTTTGACCGATTGGTGTAAAGATCATCTAAACTGAGGTTGATCACACCGCTGTTGTCAGTGTAGATGACAAGTGGGGTTGGAGATGGAAGTTGAAGTGCTGAGTAGAGTTGGGATAGTGCCTTAAGTTCTCGTCCCAGTTCAGACACAGCTACATGGTCAGCTTCCTGCGGTGACAGCATGACAGTACTGCTCTGAAGAGATGTCCAACTAATAGCTGTTCCTCCAAATAGAACATAGTAGCCAGACTGTGATTTCCCATCTGAGTGGACACCATGGGCAGCGTCGGAGTAACCGGCTATATCTGTGCAGTTGCGAGAATAGAATAAACCATACTCACTATTACCATTGAGATATTGGAGAACCAGAATAAGGATCTTCATGTGTTGCTTGCTAGGATCCTTGCTGAAGGCACCAAGATATGAACTGGGCCAAGGTCTGGTCGCCTGTGTGTTGCAAGGTAGTTGATGCCGTCATGTATTGCCTGGTACAGTCTCTGATCTGCAGTTGCTTTGTCGATCCTGCGTGGCTGAAGATTGAGAGACAACTGGGAAGGCCAGTTACTGCAGTGCGGTTGTTGATAGGTTTGCATGGCACTGAATTAACTCCTTGCTATAGACTTTCTTGTGAAAGAAGATTCTGTCATGTTGATGTTCCAGCTGCATATTGAGGATGATTTTCATTGCTCCCATTTCGCAGAGTATGTAAAAAGATTAGGCAAGGCAATGGCAGAAGAAGTTTTTTTTTTTTTTTGCCAGAATCACCAAAAACAAATATTGTTAACTTAGCTTGCGTTGTGGATGATGAGTTAATCTGACAATGGAGGATGCAGAAATCCCAGAAGTTGCACTTTCCTGTCAACTGTTTGATTTTGGTGGCTGTTCAACTCCAGCAGTCAGTGCTGTCAGGAACAGGGCAGGACAGGATAAGGCAAGAAGGAACTTTGAGAGTCTTCCTTGTCAAGACTCAAAGGAAGTTCCAGAAAGAGCAATTAGTAATACAATGATACCAATGATAACACGACAAGTCAGGAAAGCAAAGAAGGTTCCAGAAGGTTCCACAAGGTTCCATGAAGGAATGTTCGAGAAGGTTCCAGAGGTTTCCAGAGGGTGATTCATAACAAGTGCGGCGGTAATGACTGCTTGATGCAGATTTGGCATATATAAAATATGCTGTTGAGGATGTGTTGCTGATATCCACTGCGCCAGTGTCCAAGTTGATTCAGGCAGCCATTTCAGTGAGTTAACAAAGACTATTGATTAGGACAAGAGGTGGGTGAGTATTCTGAATAAATGCATGACACTAAGTGGGGCCCTTAGCCATGAGCAGTGCATAGAAGCACTCAATGCTGCTGTCTTCACAAAGTTTGACCTTGTAGCCCATTTGTTCCAGGTTTGTTGACATTTGTGGGTTGTTCAATAACTTCAAAAGCTGAAGGTAAGAAGTTTGTGGTGGATTCCAAATTTTAAAGTGTTATGTTTGTTTTGTGGTTGTAGAGAAATAGAATCTACTTGTGATGGTTTTAACTTAAGAAACTTTAGGGAAAATTAGTTCAGATTTTCTAAGATACCCTGCAACCAAAAGCTTAGAGAAAACTCTGCACAGGTGAGCCTTCCGCACGATGCTGGTCTGGGCTCCCCCCGTACCCTATGAGGCGAGGCGACCACTCCCATAACAGCTTGCCCTCAACGCTTTCCCCTGCGTCTCGCCTGGCACATCAGAAGAATAACTGTCTCCTGGTTGGTACTCCTTGCGGAATGGGCTCCCTGCTCAGGACTCCACCTCCTCTGACACAGGTCCAGGCCACACTAGCCTACCAAGCGGGGACTTCGGTGTTCGTGGGCATCGGTTGATTTCACATTGCCGGTCTGCCACATCGTCCGGCCTTCCACAGTCATGCCTATAGTGCTCCCAGTAAGGCCCACTGGGGGTGACGTTAATTGCAGTAGCACGGAATCCAACCGTCGTGCCGTCACCTCCAACACCAGAGCTGTACACGTTATCC
>JAIVFJ010000586.1:0-21271 GCA_025765615.1 Zopfochytrium polystomum
TCAGAATTAAGCCCCAGGATCAATGGAAGACTGCCTTCAGATGCAAATACGGTCACTTTGAGTACTTGGTCATGCCCTTTGGACTTACCAATGCTCCAGCTATTTTCCAAGGCATGATGAATGACATCTTCAGGGATATTCTGGACCTTTTTGTCATTGTCTACCTGGATGATATCCTGGTATTTTCATCTGACACTGCAAGCCATATGGGACATGTCAAGACTGTCTTGGAGAGACTCAGACAGCATCACCTCTATGCAAAGCTGGAGAAGTGTGAATTCCACAAGACCTCCATTGAGTTTTTGGGGTTCATTGTGTCTGACACAGGGATCTCCATGGCACCAGACAAGATCCAAACTATTCTTGAATGGAAGGCTCCAAATTCCATCAAGGATGTTCAAAGCTTCCTTGGATTTTGCAACTTCTACAGAACCTTCATTGCCAACTATTCTGCCATAGCCAAGCCTCTCACTGATCTCACCAAGAAGACCACCAAGTTTGAATGGACCCCAGCAGCAGAGCAAGCCTGGCTAGCTCTTAAGACAGCAACCACAAGTGCACCACTCCTTAAGCATGTGGATCCCTTGCTTCCCTTCACCTTGGAAACTGATGCCTCAGACTATGCCCTTGGCGCTGTTCTGTCCCAGCCAAGCTCTCAGGACCCCTCTGCTCCTCTGCATCCAGTGGCATATTACTCCAGGAAGCTGAACAGTGCTGAGTGTAACTACACAGTCCATGACAAGGAGTTGCTTGCAATTGTGGAAGCATTCAAATTCTGGAGACACTACTTGGCTGGTTCTAAAGGCATCTCTGTCTATTCTGATCACAAGAACCTCACCTTCTTCAGGGCAAGGAGGTTGCTCAAGCAGAGGCATGCCAGGTGGGCTGAACTGCTCTCTGAGTATGACTTTAAGCTGTGCTATTCTCCTGGCCACCTTAACACTGTGGCTGATGCCCTGTCAAGAAGAACAGACCTTGCACCTGAAGGGGGAGATGGTTTCACCCCACCATCCAAGACACACCTTTCATTGCTTCCTGACAGTGTGTGGGCCCATGCTATTTCCAAGGACCCCAAGCCTCACAAGATTCAAATCAGCCAAGAAGAGGAAAAACTTGAGATACTCAAGACAAGGCATGATGCAGCAACAGCTGGACACCCAGGAGAGCACAAGACATATGAGCTTGTTTCCAGAGACTTCTACTGGCCAGGCATGAGGAAGTACATCAAGAACTATGTCAGCAGCTGTGAAACCTGTCAAAGAAACAAATCCAGCAGACACAAGCCCTATGGACTTCTGGAGCCCCTCCCAATTGCCATCAGCCCTTGGTCATCAATATCCATGGACTTCATTGTGAAACTGCCCCCATCCCATGGATTTGACTCTATCCTTGTTGTCATCTGCAGAAGGACAAAGTTGGCCCATTTCATCCCCTGCACTGAGAATATAGATGCACAAGGAACAGCAGACCTGTTTTTGCAGCACATATTCAGGCTCCATGGGCTGCCTCAGTCAATCGTCAGTGACAGAGGACCACAGTTCAGATCTCAATTTTGGAAAGCACTCACAGCAGCCCTTGGAATCAAGTCTCAACTGTCAACTGCTTATCACCCTCAGACTGATGGACAAACAGAAAGAACAAACCAGACTCTGGAGCAGTATTTGAGGTGCTATGTCAGCTATCAACAGGATGATTGGCCCACCCTCCTTCCACTGGCAGAATTTGCTCTCAACAATTCTCTCCACTCAAGCACCCAGCTATCTCCTTTCTTTGCAACCTATGGCTTCAATCCAAGAGGAGATCTTCTGGGACAAGAGACCCTATCCAATGTCCAAGCTCCTGCTGCGGCTTCACACTTACATAAGCTCAAGATCATCAGCACCTTCCTGGACTCCACCCTGAAGCAAGCCCAAGAAGATGCCTCAAGATTTGCCAACACTCACAGAATGGACCATGACCTTGCTGTGGGTCAGCAAGTTTGGCTTCTGAGGAAGAACTTGCAGACCAAAAGACCAAGTCCCAAGCTAGACAACCTCAAGTTGGGACCTTTCAAGATCTTGGAGCAAATCAATCCAGTCACCTTCAAGCTGGATCTCCCTGCATCCATGAAGATCCACCCAGTTTTCCATGTCAGCCTTTTAGAGAAGTTTGTGGCCAATTCCATTCCAGGCAGAGTTGTTCCTCCTCCTCCTCCAGTTGAGGTAGAAGGTGAAGAGGAATTTGAGGTTGAACAAATCTTGGATGCCAAGTGGTTTGGAAGAACACTGAAGTTCCTTGTTAAGTGGAAAGGTTACTCAGATGCTGACAACACCTGGGAGCCTGAGTCAAACCTCACTCACTGCCAAGACCTTCTGCTCGAGTTCAAGACCAGGTACCCCACCAAGTTGCAGAAGAGGCCTAAAAGGGGGAGATGATGTTATGAATCACCCTCTGGAAACCTTCTGGAACCTTCTAGAACATTCCTTCATGGAACCTTGTGGAACCTTCTGGAACCTTCTTTGCTTTCCTGACTTGTCTTGTTGTCATTGGTATCATTGGTATCATTGCATTACTAATTGCTCTTTCTGGAACTTTCTTGGAGTCTTGACAAGGAACACTCTCAAAAGGTATAAAAGGGGGATGGGGGACCTGTCCCATCCCTCAAGTGAATTATTGTTTCCAATACAATCATCACTCCTCTCAGTTCCTTGTCTGCCTTGTCCTGTCCTGCCCTGTTCCTGACATGTACGCATTCACGGGCTGGAATCCCCAGCCATTGAACCCTTGAGATTTCAGAAACTGAAGCATCTTCTCAGTCTTCTTCACCCTCATCTGCAGAGACGTCTCAAAGTCAATGCCGTTGCAATCACGCACAAGTCCCAGCTGCAATGTAGTCTTCTCCTGGGGGAGCACCACCCCATTCATCTGCAATCTCAGGTTCCTTGTCTTGGAAACAACAACACATTTCTGTGCTGCAAAGGTCATGCCCCGCCTCTGTGACCAGTTGTGGACTTCATCAAGCATATTCTGAAGGACAGCCTTGTCCCGTGCAAACACTGCAGAGTCATCAGCAAACAGCAGAGCGTTGATCTTCAATCCACCACATTGCAACTGGCTGTGGGGCACCCTGGAGAGCGCCTCAGGCAGCGAGTTGATGGCAACATTGAACAGCATTGGGGATAGCACAGTTCCCTGTAGAAATCCCCGCGTTACTGGAATCTGATCAGACTTCTGGCCCATGACCAGAAGCTGGCACGCATTAAAGTCAAACAAGGATCTGAGAATCGGCAGCAACTGGTTCCTGGTAAACTCAGGACTCTTGTCATTCTTGGCATTCCAGATGGACTCCCACACATAGTTCCTGTTTGTGCAATCATAGGCAGCCTTGATGTCCAAGTACACCACAGTCAGATCAGGGTACTGTTGCTGAAGCTCATGTAGAGTGAATGCCTGGTCCATGGTGGACCTGTGTCGCCTGAAACCACCCTGTGAGGGGTGGATCATTCCTTCAACCACTCTTTCCACCTGCGGGGCCAACACCTGCTCATACACCAGCCTCAACCTTGAGCACAGAGAGATTGGCCTGTAGTTTGCCACATCAGTGTTCACCCCCTTGTTTTTGTACACCAGGGCAACATTCGCGATCCCCCAGAGTGTGGGAACCACCTGGAGGGCTGCAAGCAACTGGAAGAATCTCTGCAACACAGGAGCCACCACATGTGGGGCAATGCACACCAGTTCGCCAAACAGGGCATCCTCCCCTGGGGCTTTGCCCCGGGGTGCAATCTTGCAAGCCTCTTCCACAGCATTCTTCTTGATCCAGGCAACTTCAGAAAGCTTCAGAGGCACCATGAGTCGTTCAGCACTGCAGGCAGCTAAGACATCCTGATTGACAGCATCAGTACCAGTTGGCTCATGCCCAATGGTTCCTCTAAAGTGATCAGCATAGTCTGGAAGTTTCTGAGGATCGAGGGCACAGTGGGTGCGCTCCACTCTGGATTTCTGACACTTGATTCTCTTGGCTTCAGCAGCAAAGTCCTTGACAGCTAAATCCTGAACAGCAGAGTACACCCTCTTCCTGTAGCGTTTGATGGCCACCTTTGTCAGCCGGTTCCACTGCCTGAACTTTGCCCAGGCGTCCTTCTGCCCGACAGGATCATCATCAGGGTGGGCTTCAGCCTCCATGCGGGACAAGTCCCGCCGGCGCTTCAGCTCCTCCAAATGCGTCTCCTCGACATCAGGGCCGCCTGCACTCTAACCCTAACCTTAACCCGGAGGAAGGAAAGTTACTCGGAGATGAACGAGAGGAAGGTGAGGAATGATAACGTACCGGTGGTGTGGATGCACCGCAAAAGCTGGAACGGTGCCGGCACAGCGGTAACAGCGGCGAGGGCAGCCACCCGCCGCTTCTTCCTGCCGTCTCCACCCGCTGCGCCGCTCTGATCGCCGCCTTCACGCCGCGGCCGCCCGCGCACCGACGACGCCGTAGCCCCGTCGCAATCAGTACCCGCGCGCCCCGCACCTCCACCGCGCACCACCCGCCACACCTTGACCGTGCGGTCCCAGCTCCCCGACACCACCACAGTGGAGCCGGTCCTGCCTCCGACGACCTTGACGCACGACACAGCCAGCGGCTCGGGGCGCCGCGAAAACGGCGTCGGGCGGGTCGCGTGGTGGTGGCAGTCCGCCGAGCAGCCGCCGCCGCCGCACCCTTGTCCGGCCGCCGCGTCGCCGAGGGTGCTAGCGTGGGCGGCGCTGACGACTGCGACAGCGGCAGGCAGCGCGGCGAGTCGGAGAGCGTTGGCGACGTCAGGCCCGACGGCGGTGTCGCTGGGTCGCCTGTTGGAGGATACGGGTCGAACGACGGCACTGGACCCAACCACGACCAGAGGGACAGTGGGGACACCAGCGGCGTGTCTGGGACCGACAGCGGCGCGTCTGCGGGGTGGCTGTCGTGGTAGGCGGCTTCCACGCAGGAGACGTTGGCGGCGGCGGAGCAGACACTGCTGATTGTGGTGCTGCTGCTGCTGCTGCTGCTTGCAGTGCGTCGCCGGGGCTGCTGCGGCTGCGGCGGCGCCTTGCTCGCGTCGCCGCCGCCCAGGGAGAGCTGCTGCCCGAACGAAGAGGAGAACGCCGACGACGACGTAAAGGTCTGCAAGCGATACTCCGTGCATCGTTGTCCGCGCCTTGGCGCCGCCGCCGCCAGCGGTGGTCCGTCTCTGCTCGCCGCAGCCAGTTCGTCGCGTCTTTGACTGCCTCGCCTTTGGCGTGATCACCAGCTTCTCGAGCCACAGCGTCTCGGCCTCCCCGACCTCATCCAGCGTCACCGCTGGGGTCGTGGACGCCGCCGACATGCCCGTCAACGAGATCGACGGGCCCCCTAACCTCTTATAAGTGAGGACCAATTTTTTTTTTTTGGGCCAACCTTGACCTGCAAAGGTTACTTAATAGAAACCTCCGCCAGGATCTCGATGTTAGCACCTTTCTAATGTACTTTTGACCAATCAACACGCTTATCATACTCCTACAACTGTCCACCACCGTTCTGGAAAAAATTTCTAAGTGAGGGCTGAAGAAAAAAAGAGTCGAAAATTCTTTGACGCCAAGTTTACCTTGGACAGACCCGAGCCCAGGATATAAGGGCAGGACAGGTAAGCAAACCGCACGCGTAGAACACGATTACAGCGTCGAAACGGCGGTTGACAGCCTCCTCCAAAAGATTTCCTGAGCAGAAGTGTTTTTCAGATCTGGAGTTTTTGGAAAAACCTGCAATATCCCCTGCTTGCCACTAATCGACCCGCAGTTTTTTTTGCAGATTCGGAATTCTCTCGCAATTCTAGCTTAGAGATGTGACACTTAGAACGTCGAATCACGTCATCTTTGTGCTGGTGGGAGAGCTCAAAGTGTGGGTGGTCACTGTGGACTTAGTTTTTTTGGCCCTGGTGGAAAACAATAACAAAATGAAAAAATTGACAAAAAAAAACAATTAGACTTGGCCTCATATGAGTCCATATTGAGTCCATATTGAGTCCATATTGAGTCCATATGTGTGGACTCAATAGTGAATGAAAACCATAACAAAAACAATAAAATTGACAAAAAAAAACAATTAAGGAGACACAAAATGGACTCATTAATGGACTTGATAGTGGACTTGATAGTGTGGACTTGATAGTGGCCCCACTTTCACTAAGTGGCCCCACTTTCACCAAGTAGGGCCCGGATTGATATGTCTAGAAAGCAGTCCCCATGCTTGTCTGTGGTTGTGTTGAGATTTGGGCCTAGGAAGCCAGCTTCCTATGTCAACGGCAGCCTCGTCGCTGGCACCGATGCGACTTACACTAAGTCGGGTAAGCCGAAAGGCCTAATCTGAATCCAGCAAAAAGGGTTAAGTCAGCGGTGATTCTAGCTTAGCTTTCCTAAGCTTCGCCAGCAAGGACAATACGATTAGAATCACACTCAATGGGTTCAGAGAAATGTTGAACTGGGGCAGTTAACAGCTACCCCAGTTCAGCTGACTTTTTTCTGAACCAATGTTGAACCAGGGCAGCTCACAGCAGCTCCAGGTCAGCTGACTTTTGTCTCTGTGTGCAACACCATTTGTCTGCTGTGCAGAGATCTCTGTCCAGGCCTCTGGACACCCACTGGTTGATTTGAAATGCCCCTGATGATTTCAAGTCATCTTCCCTCTGTGGGGAGACTGGTCACTGCACACAGACCTCTGGACAGATGTTGGTTGATTTGAAATGCTTCTGAAGATTTCAAATCATTCTCCTTACGCATGTCTCACACTCATGTGGTCCAAAGAAGGTTAAAGAGGCAGGGATTTGAAACCTGACCACTTAGTGCTTGGCCTCGCATGTGCACTACTGTATTTGTTCCACCCCTTTTTGAGCTAAGCGCAGACAGTGCATTACTAAGTCCACTTCATTTGTATATGAGTGCCTACATTGATGGATTTTTTTTGCCAATAGTCTGTCCTAGCTCTGTCCATCACATCCATCCTCGTTGAGCTGTTTCTGACGCTCTGCCACTTTCTGTCAAAGGACAGGGGATTCTGACAACCAGTTTCCACCACCACCACCACCTGCTGCCCATCGCCGCCGCACCACCCACCGCGCCGTCACCCCCCCACCGCCACCACTACTACCGAAGCCGCTGCCGCTAGCCCCGCCCACCGCAACCGACCGCCTCAGCACCGCGCGCCGCCGGCCCCACAGCCACACCCGCCAGCACCGCATCCGTCGCGGCTGGCGGGGACCCTGCAGGCCGACGCCGTCGAACCCGGCGTCGACCCAGTGGATCCAGTCGCTGAGGGAGGAGAGGAGTTCGGCTTGCGCGGCGGTGAAGGACAACGCACCCGTGCCGCCGCCGTCGTAACCAAAGGAAGTGGACGAGGAAGTATTCGATTGCCCGACCCGCACCGTCCACCCGCGCAGGTTGCCGTCCTGGAACCCACACAGCACGCTCAACTCCACCTCCCCGTCGCCCCCGTCGCGGTTGGGCCCGCACCGCGACGCTCATGCACAGCACCCCAGCCACGCACCGCACCTTGCCGCGCAGCCGCGCCATCGTCAATCGTCAAGGGAGGCGTGGTGTCGCTGTCGTCGTCATTGTCATTCTCGTTGCCAGGCAGTAGCGGCGGTGGAGGTCGACCGCAGAGACGTCGGCGGCGGCGGGAAGGCGCAGGTGGGTGAGGTGCGTGGGCGGGCGGGACAGGTCGGAGAGCGAGTAGAGCGCGAGGCGGCGGTTGTTGTCGTTGGTGTGTGAGGGCGTGGGGTTGTCGTCTGATGAGAGGGAGGAGGGGAAGGGGCGGCGGCGGAGGAGGCGGCGCAGCCGACGAGGAGGTCGCCGCTGGCGTGGAGGCAGAGAACTTTTTTTGCATTTTTTTTTTTTTTTTTTTTTTTTTGGACAAGGGAGGGGGAACGGAACCGAGGAGGGTAAGTTGCTCGGAGATGAACGAGAGGAAGGTGAGGAATGATAACGTACCGCTGGTGTGGATGCACCGCAAAAACTCGAACGGTGCCGGCACAGCGGTAACAGTGGCGAGGGCAGCCACCTGCCGCTTCTTCCTGCCGTCTCCACCCGCTGCGCCGCTCTGATCGCCCTCACCACCGCCTGTCGCGCCGCCACTACCGCCGGCCTCTGCACCCTGCTGCCGCTGCGCCGCCGCCGACAACGGCGGCCGAGGTGGCCAAGGCGTCCGAGTCCGAGTGCGGTGGCGACAGCAGCGCCCCGAATGCCGTGACGACGGCGGCCGCTGCGTCGTGCGCGTCGTGCGCGTCGAGCGCGTCGAGCGTGTCTCCTTCACGCCGCAGGCCGCCCGCACGCCGACAACGACCCCACCGCCCACCCCTCATCGACTGGCGCTGCCGCCACCATCGCAGCCGCCTCCTCGTTGCCGTCGCCGTCCGCCGCCGCTGCCCCGCGCCCGTGGAACTGAGGCGAGTACATCCGCCGTCGCGGCCCGCCCTCGCATCCTCCACCCCTCTCGCCCCGCGCCGCCGCCGCCACAGCCCCGTCGCAACCGGGACCCACGCACCCCGCACCTCCACCGCGCACCACCCGTCACACCTTGACCGTGCCATCCCAGCTCCCCGACACCACCACAGCGGAGCCGGTCCCGCCTCCGACGACCTCGCTGCACGACACAGCGTCTGCGTGCGCGTCCACCACTGCGCGGCCGCTGCCGCCTCCCGCTGCCGCTGTCGCCGCATGGAACAGCCGCCACCACACCGCTGCCTGCCTCGCGTACACCCGCCGCCACCACAGCACGGCGCCGGCACGGCCACCGCGGCCGCCGTCTGCGAACCAAGTCAGGCTCATGTAGTACGGGCCATCACCGCCGCCTCAGCCGTTGTTGCAGCTGTCACAGCGTTGCTGAGGCTGCTGCCGCCGACGACGAGGCCCGGCTGGCCGTCCGCGTTGCGCCACCGCTGCTTCCCTTTGCGAGGGGAGGCGGTGGTGGTGGTGGGGGAGGGGAAGGCGGAGGAGGGGTGGAAGGATGACTGGGAGGTGAGGAAGGCGGTGCTGAGGAAGGGAGCGGAAGGCAGCGTGATGGGGAAGGTGAAGGTGGTGGCGTTAAAGCACGCTAGCGTCGGCGGTCTTGCTGCTGCCACTGGCACTGCTGCAGTTGCTGGCGCCGTTGCTCCTGCTGTAGCTGCCACCCCTGCCTCGAGGCTGGTGAGTCCAACGGTGCAGGATGAGCGGCGGCTCGGGGCGCGGCGAAAACGGCATCGGGCGGGTTGCGTGGTGGTGGCAGTCCCCCGACGCAGCCGCCGCGGCACCCTTGTCCGGCGGCTGTGTTGCCGAGGGTGCTGGCGTGAGCAGCGCCGACAACTGCGACAGCGCAAAGTGTGGGTGGTCACTTAGTTTTTTTGGCCCTTGTGGAAAACAATAACAAAATGAAAAAATTGACAAAGAAAACAATTAGACTTGGCCTCATATGAGTCCATATTGAGTCCATATTGAGTCCATTTGTGTGGACTCAATGGTGAAAGAAAACCATAACAAAAACAATAAAATTGACAAAAAAAAACAATTAAGGAGACACAAAATGGACTCAGTAATTGACTTGATGTGGACTTGACAGTGTGGACTTGATAGTGGCCCCACTTTCACTAAGTAGGGCCCAGATGGATTTGTCTAAGATGGCTGCAGCCAATCATGCATCAAACTCTACCAGCCACAAGAATATTTAAAGCAGCTTGACTGAAGGAATAAGCAAACAACACAGGTGCGTAAACAAAGGCAAACTATGTGATCAGACACAACAATCACTGTCAGCACAGTAACACCAACCTCATGAAGATCTTCAAAATCCAATTGCGAGCACAATCAGTAAAAGCAGCTTTGACTAACCATTGCGCTGACCGGGAATTGAATCCGGGGCTGATGCTATTTCGCACGGGTGGAAGGCGTCTATTTTACCACTAAACTATCAGCGCCTTTTTATGTCACTTGGGGTTGTTGTTCCAGTACCCATCCTGTTGCCAACCAATGCCAAGCATCACGTTCCTTCCAATGTTTGCCACCATTGGCAGCACTTTAGCCAGCCATCTCACCCATAGTTAGGAGCTCAAAAGCACTTGTTCATACAGGTTTGACAAATGGCCAATGCCACCAGTGCCAAAGTCGTGCAAACAACAAACTGGAATCAACAGAAGGTCCTTGGAGGCAGAATGACGAGCTCTACTGAGGATGGAGGTGGAGCAGCTCAGGTTCCAAAATCAATACAATTTCGCTATTTGTGACAAAAAGGGCCTCAATGGTATTGAGTTGTGTAGTAGCTCAGTGGTGATGGCACAGCCGAATCTGTGCGCTGACCCAGAGCCCAGCAGAGGAGCAGCAGTGTGAGCACCTCCCCTGTGCTCCCCAGTGTGCCTCACCAGGAGAACAATCTTCCCGCCATATGTCTGTACAGAATTGCCATTTCTCCTTTGAAGGAGAAAGTGCTCCGACCAGCCAGTGGAAGGGAATGGGGTGCTCTGGGTGAGAGTCGAACTTGTACACCTACCAATGCAGTAGACAAATATTGGGAACATGGGATGTCTGTCGGAAACAACCCCCCAGCCACTCAGAAACGCCAGGAACTGGAAGAAAAAAACATGAGACGTCTCTCTGTCGCTCCCGGTCTCTTCGCTAGACCTTCTTATTTTTTAAACAAAAAATGAGAAAAACAATTTTATACAGGAGGTTCTGTCGCTGTGGTCTGCCGACTTATTTTTATAGCAAAAATGAAAAGAGAAATTGTTTTTTCTGGAAGCTCTGTCCCCTGCAGTCTGTTTTTGTCTTACGCCGGAGCCAACTCCCTTCGTGCGCCCTGTGGGGTGCGTGTGGAGTTCGCCTGTGGATGAGGGGGCAGGGGAGGAGTCGGAGGTGGCAAATCGTCGAAAGAAGTAGGTGGCAATGGTGAGGTGGCGGTGTCCTGAACGGGCGCTGGCGGGAGCGGTGAGGCGGATGTCGAGATAAGCTGGACAGCTGGATGTGTGACTGTTGCCTTGTCAGACGTGGGCGCCGTCAGAGTTGAGGTGCCACAATCAACGAGTCTAACGAGTCTAAGTTGTGGCGGTGGTGCAGGGGTAGCTGAGAGTTGTTTGATGAGGTCATCTTGCTCCGTGATAATGGTTTGCAATTGACAAAGGAGTGGGTTGATTGTCCCGCGTACATCTTCAAGGAGTTCGTTATGGGACTTGGGAATGGAGTAAACCGGACTAGGGAAGATTCGGAGCAACGGATCGAAAATGGCAGGCTTGGGTCGGAGGAGGGCCTTTCGCAGGTACGGAGGGTGGGCGTGAAGAAGCGCAGATAATCGTTCTGTTCCAGTTGGTGCGGGAACGGCCATAGGAATGGCGAGGGCAGGTGAATCGCGCGGCGCCGGCGTCGCAGGGCGCGGGTGCCTCCCACCCCTCCCCTGCCTTTTGACACAGCCAGATCGGATGGTTCGAGATGTGATCGCTTGTCAGCATGGCCAGGAACGGGGCGCCCAAGGGACACCAGGTGACGGTATGCTTCATCCAAGCGTCCAACGTATGGGGATTCGTGGCGTTGTAGAGCGTCGTGGAACTGGGCGAACGCCAGAGATAGACAAATTGCCTTGGTGACATCGCTGTTATACGGGTGGCCGCACGCACACTGAAGGGTATCTCGAGTGATCTGAAAGACCTGAGATTCGAGCATATGAAACTCATCTGCAGTGGTTGGTCGAAAGTTCAGAGAAGCTGGTGAAAGGATCTTGCGTTTCGCTCGCCGCCCTCCCCCAACCGGCGTCGCTTGACTCGCCGCTCGACGACAGCAAACGCCGCGACGGCAAGCAACGCAAGGCCGACGATGACGACGACGACGGCGGCGCCGGCGGCGACGACACGGCCTCGGGATACCCGACCCGCGACACGGTCCAGATCCCACCGGCGTCGTACGCCGTGATCCGCTTCCGCAACGAGAACGCGGGCGTGTGACCACTCGACAAACACCTTTTTGCGCGACTACGGCTTCGCGGCTACCCTCATCGTCAACCCCGACGAAATCCCGGACGCAAACGACTTGATGGACGCCGCGTACAACCAGACCTGCGCCGCGGCGGGCGTCCAGGCTCGGCAACGCCGCGGGCAACCTCGGCTCCGACTTGTCCGGCTACATCTTCTCGCCCGGCCTGCCGCCCTCCGGCCCCACCGCCGCATTCTGGGGCACCATCTTTGGCGGCGCCGCCTGCGTGCTCGTCATGATCCTCGCCGTGTACCTGTTCCATATCCCAGACGACGTCTGGGCGGACAGGATCCAGGCGAAGAAGAACGACTGAGAGTCGAGTTCGATTTGTTCCCCCCCGTTTTTTTTCTTGCATCACGTAAGCGCGGGGCCATTAGGCGAGTTCAACTCGTGACTAGCCTGGAACTGAACGTCCTTGTCTCCCACATTCTTTGTTATTTTGATTTTTCTTTGGTTTTCCCCTTCGCGCACACCAACATCTACCCTGGACCCTTTCATTTTGTTGGTTTTTCCCCCAAGTTTATTTGTGCTGAAATCGATGGAATAGGGGGGTCAGCTTCGCTCTTACTTGTTTTTTTTTCTGTAACTTTTTTTTGGCCCTGGCTGGCTCCATTGGCCCCCCCACCGACAGAGAGTGTTCCTCGCGTTAGGGGGTGGTTTGTGAGGAAGTTCCACGGTGCTTTCCTGTCCTGCGACTGCCCCCTTGTTTTTCCTTTTTGCGCACATACAAAGGGGTTTTCCTCTGGGCCCCCACTCGCACACTCTCGTTTTCCATCCCCGCCCCGCCTCCTCTCGCGCACACTCCGTTTCCCATTCCCAAACGCAAACGCTCACTCCTACACCACACACACCACCTACAACCGTCCGCGAAACTTTCTCTTTCTGTGTGATACGCGCACGCGGTGGGTGGAAAAACAATAATTGGGAACATTTTTTCTCTCTTTGGAAAGAAATGGCCTCATATTTAACTGTTCGATCAACAACACAGCGGGTCGCGTTTACCATGTTGGATATCGAAAGTCTTGCACCGTCAATCCCTTTTTTTCTTTTTTTTTTTTCTTTCCCGTCACACTTCGGTGGCATTATCCAATTGATTTTTCTGCGTATTTGATGTTATGCGGAACCCGTGTTCGACAAAACCGTTGAACTTCAAGTCAAGTTTCTTCTTGCGACGGCAACATCGAACCGAGAACTGGCAAATTGCGTGTACTTTCTACAACGCGTGCGGTGCAGAGAGTGCGGGAACGGGGGGGGGGGGGGGGGGGGGGCGGGGTCTTGACGCCTGAGTTTTACTGTCCATATGCCCAGGCGGAACCAAAAGAAAAGAAGGGGGAAAGTAAAGATAGGGGAAGAAGGGTGGAGACGCAAAACATGTCACAGTCCGCTTGTCGACGGGCCTGTCTTTCTTTCTGGTGCTGTGTCTCGCCTGAACTTTTCGTGGGGCCACCTACGTCATCATCTCCATCCCGCTATAAATGCAGCCACCCTCAAACGCAAACACACACACACACACACACACACATATACACACATACACCCACACATACACACACAAGCACACATCACACTCGAACAAACTCAGTGTCCTCACACTCTCTCTCAAAACACAGCCAAACCAAGCAGCAACCAACAAAGAAGAAAAAAAGCAGAGAAATAATGGCCAGTACCACTTCGTCCTCCTCGTCTTCCCACTACCGCCTCATCTACTTCCCCATCCGCGGCGGTGGCGAGCTCTCCCGCGCGATCCTGACAAAAGCCTGTGTCGCCTGGACCGACGACACCATCACCCGCGAGCGGTGGGGCACATCCCCAGCCACGGAGCAGCCGAGCATGCCGTTCCACCAGCTCCCCGTCCTCGTGGAAACCGACGCCGCGACGGGCGCCGAGCTGCTGCGGCTCGGCCAGTCGCACGCCGTCGAGCGCTTCCTCGCCGCGCGCCTGGGGCTTGCGGGCACCGGCGACCGCCCGCGCGCACTCGCGGATAGCATGGCCGAGAGCCTCGTCGACCTCCGCGAAGCGTTCCGAAGGTTCCTCGACGCGGGAAACAGCGGCAACCGACGACGCGCCGCGCGCCGCCTTTTTCAAGGCCCTACGGGAAACCTTGGCGCACCACGAGCGCTTCCTCGCGCGCCAGGGGGACCCCGCGACGGCCGTCCTCGGCGGCGGGGTCGAAGAAGGCCCGTTCTACCTCGGCGCGGAAATGACGTACGTCGACATCATGGCCACGCTGCTGATCGAGCGGTTCGAGGACGAGTTCACGGCCGCCGCGCTCGAAGGCGAGGACGCGGTTGCTGGGTGGGCGAGCCTGCCGCGGTTCAAGGCGCTGCTGGACGCCGTCAGGGCCGACGCGGTGCTCGGGCCGTACCTGGCGTCGGCGGATCGGAAACCGATGACGTGGGATAGGTTTAGGGAGCGTGCTGCGGCTGCGGCTGCGACTGCGGCGGCTGCGGCGGCTGCGGCAGAGAAGGAGAAGGAGAAGGAGAAGGAGGCGGCGGCGGCGGCGGCGGCGGCGGCGGAGGAGGAGTAAGCGCTGTTACGAAAGGAGAGAAGAATATCCGGAAGCGCATTAACAGTATATTTAACTCGGACCACCAGGACCTGCCGGTTTGAGTTTCACTGTGGCGGATCGAGTTTCGATATTTCTTCCAACCCTCGAAAATTTCTTGTCTCGATTTTTTTCGGTCCAACAAACCGAACCCGTCAAACCCAAAAACGACAGTACAGAGGAGAAGAGCACGAGAGAAAAAAAAAATAATAAAACCTTTCCTTAAAATAAAGAAACGACAATAATGAGCCACAACCAGCCAAACTTCCCCGTGAACGATGGCCCCGTCGATGACGGCGTCGTCTTCGACGGCGGACCCCCTCGCGGCCGTCGCACGGACCGCCACGACGAAGTCGATGACGGCGGGCGGCTCTTGGACAGGCACCCCCCACGCCGACCACAGGCACGTCCGCGTCCTCGTGGTACCACGACGCCCCCTCCGCCGTCGCCTTCCACCTTGGCCTCTTTGGCTGGCAGCAGCGCTGGATCCTCTCCGCCCCGACCGTCACCACCCCGGCCGCCCCGCTCGACAGCCCGACCCGCTTCAGAGCCCACCTCTTCGTCACCCGCTACTTTTCTATCCCCATCACGTTCTCGGACCTCGTGCCCGTCGACTGGGAGCGAGAGGCCGAGGATCGGAGGGCAGGCCTCAAGAAGGGTTGGGCGACGGAAAAGGCGGCTTGGATCGTCGGTGAGTGTTTACGCACTGTTTGCTTTCGACGCTGCTGGGTGGGGGCGGGGGCGGGGCGCGGCTAATTCGTTCCTCATTCTCGGGGGGGAAAAAAACTGACCCCCATCGACCGTCCCTGCAGCTGGCCTCATCGGCATTGCGCTCAGCATCACCGGTCTTGTTCTCTTCAAGCGTGACTTCCACGAACACGCGCTCCGCAATCTGATGACCTGGCATCACTGCCCCACGGGACACGGATGCATCGTCGAGGGGCCGACAAAGTTTTGGGTCAAGTCCGTCAGCCTCTGGTTTGTGACCATGACGACGCACTGGGTGAACAGCGTCCCGCCCTTGGTTGCCGAACAGCGCTCTTTGTCGTTCTCTGAACCGATGGGAACTTTTGGTTACATCAATTATGAACTGTTTACTGTCAAGGACAAAACGGTTTGTACCTTGTCGCGAGCTTAAGCTTGACAACGTTGGCCTTTTTTCGTTGTTTTTTTAACGTTCGAATTTGGATGTGACGCACCTGCAGATCGCGGTCGATTTCGACGTTCCGCTGGACGCATCGACCGCGGGTATCTTCGAGTACTACGGTGGCGAAGGCAGCATTCGGTTCAACTTGACTGAACTGGCTGAAAACAATCAAAAATCAGTCGAATTTACGCCAGCGAGCACGGAATCATCGACGATTGTGATCCAATCAGGCTGGTCGATGCCATCGTCGAAAAACTTGACTCTCACGATGAGGTATTTTGGACAAATTCACATTTGGGTGAATTCATTACCGCTCACCAACCATCACTTCCCGCCCCTACACCAAATCCAGCGGTGTGATGCGAGACTACGCCAAAAACGCCACACTAAGGGACTGCGTCGCATCCCACCAGCCGTACCCAATGCCCGGCGCGCCCACTCGCCGCGGGGAATGCGAGATCGCATCGACTCGCATCCCCTCCTTCTCCCGATACACCTTCCTGGCCGACCCAATCGGCAGCGCGTACGAGCAGGTCAACCTCAAACTCGAGCTCCGCGTCGCGCCTTTCGTCGTCGTCTACGTCCTCCTCAGCCTCCTGCTGCTCTTTTCCACCGCCGTCGCCGTTCTCGCCGCTTTTGGCGACTGGACGATCGGGTCCTGGATGCGCGAGCGCAGGAAGCGGCGAAGGCGCGCTGAGAGGCGCAGCGGCGGTGGGAACGGCGGGAGCGGCGCGGGGGCCCTCGCAACGACCACGTCCGCTGGCGGCGGCGGTCGCGCGGCTCGGACTGTCCTGGAGGAGCAGCAGAGCTTGCTTGTGAGGGTGGACGATGACTGATTTTGGCGTCGTAGTCCCCTCAACACTTTTTTCGTCGTTGTGGCATGGCCTGTAAATTTTCGTCTTGACTCCAATGTTCCAAACTGCTTTTGGTACGTTTTTGTTCTCTTTCTGTGCCTTTTTGAAGTCACTGGTCTATCCCTTTCTTTTCTCTTGGCTTTTATTTTCCCGCTGTCGGAGCGTCGTCATATCTCACCTCTGTGCGCAACAGATGTCTCCCTGGCCTGTCGGTTTTTTTTTTGTTTTTTTTTTTTTCAGGTTGGGCACACAATTCTCGTGGATCGACGGGATATTGTTGGAAACGGAGACTTCAAGTGTGATTGCGAAATCATGGAACGGTGCCACCAGCGACTGAAAACCCGACTTTCCAATGGGCCGGCCATTCCTCGTCTCCAGGCGCCAAGACCAGGTATCTCGGAGGCGGAACGGAACGCTCTTTTTTCGCAGTTCCGGGGACGGTTTGACTCTGGTGGTTTGTGAAGTTAAACGACGCTCGCGACGAGAGCCAGCAGAAACAGGAGGGAGAGAGGAAATTAGTTGACGCACACCCGCTGTACCTTGTAATACACTGTATTTCCAAACCGAGGGAGTTTAAATTGCCCAGAGAGTGGCTAACATATTTGTGCAAATCTTCTGTCGAAGGCCACTGGTAGAATCAAGCGGCATGCCCATAGTCTCCACGTCCTGTTGAATTACCAGGCAAAAAAGCCTATCTTTAAAATAATTAAAACGTATTACGAAATTTCCTTTGACAACGTGGCCGAGTGGTTAAGGCGACAGCCTTGAAATCTGTTGGGGTTTCCCTGCGTAGGTTCGAACCATGCCGTTGTCGTGAGCTGAACGTGCTGCATTGCTCAGCTAATTGCATCGAACCGTTGATCACAGCTGCGTGGACTACGGTATTTTAGTGATGACTGAAGGGGAAAAAATTTATTTCGCGGTTCTCACATTACTTGTCATGGCAAGTAAGCCTGTCTTTCTGGCAGGACAGAATTTGCAAAGTTACTTGATCGACACGGATCTGACCTAGATGGGAGATGCCACTCGAATAGGACGTCACTGGACTATGGAGCGATGCACGGACATTCGGCGACAGTGATGGCACTTGTCGAGCTTGGGGCAACTGCCTCTGCTGCAATTGAATACGCTGCGGGCCGGGGAAAAATAGAGATGTTTCGATTCCTCTACTTGTAGAGGGTTTCACCCATCTTACACCGTTTCTGTCGTTTAGCACTGGAACAGGCTGTCTTGGTGTCGAAGTCCTTTTTGTAGCCGTGCGTTCATTGTGTCATGCCGCATATGCCACAATGAACACACGGTATGCTTGTTGTTTGGACCACAACATTGATACAAAGGCGTTCGTCTAAGTCGGGCGGAACCTGTACGGAGATCACTCAACCGTCGTGAAGCCCGGACAGCGATCGTGGGCCACCGAAGAAGTTCGGATTCACTTGACACACCACCCACCCATTGCACGGCAATCCCTTCCTTTCAATATAACAGCCCGTTCTGCCGAATGCCTCGCGATCGCACGAGGGCGCGTTCAACGGTGGCACTGGGTACACGGCGTCGCTCATCGGAATTAGCCAACGAGTCTCCGTGTCCACGGACGATCATTGCAACCTCCTCGCCGCAGCTGCAAACGTTCCGCCACTGCCTAGATCCCTCACACTCCCATCGTGTGCATCAACACCGCCACCTCCCAGCAGCACGATTTGATTGCCAACAGGCAGGTGCACGCTGACGCGGGCGGAGTATCAAGAGTTCGTGATGTTGCTGTCTGTCTGTGTGTTTCCTGGTATGGGGTTGATTGCCAGCAGTCAGGGTCGTTTGATGCTGCACTAAAAAAGGCAACCAGCCGCCTCTCGATACGTGCGTCAAAGTCACTGGAACAAGGCACCAATCAAGCCAATGGCTCGGAGGGGCGGGCAGACACAGTTCTAGGTCGGTTGTCCCGTCAACACACGCCACGCGGGCAGTTGACGACTCGGCCAGATAGGGCGAGCCGCGCAGAGGAAGCAAGAAGAGAGCGAGCTGCGTTCTGCCGTTCGGCCAACGGGAAAACAGATTATCCGGCGTCCTGCATAGGAGACGTTGTGTCTGTTTGCGGAACGGGCTTTGGCGCGAAGGCGGTCCGCGCGTACAATCAAACCAATGATCGTGTCACAGAAAAGAAAATGAAGAAACAGAAAAAAAAAAGAAAAAAAAAGAAAAAAAATAGGATTTGTCATCGGCCGCACGACCACCGCAACCAACCAATACCCACTCCCGCATACCAGAATTCAAATCCTATTTTAGGCAAGGCACCCAATTGTATATATAACACACACGCACACAAGCGGTGTTCGTCCCTCTGTCATTCCTATCCAGAAGGACAAGAAGAACAACAACGAACCAACCAACCAACCAACCAACCAATCAACAAACCGATCAACCAACCAACAACAACATCAACAACAACACCTCCCCCCCATAATGTTCGGCAAGGACACGTTCACGGCCGCGGACATCCCCAGGCTGGACGGCAAGGTCATCATCGTCACAGGCGCAACATCCGGCATCGGCAAGGTCTCGGCAGAGGACCTCGCTGCAAAAGGTAACTCGTAATCCGACGGTTTCAGCGCCCGCTCACCCTCCTCACCATCCTCACGCTCCTCACCTAGGTGCGCACGTTGTGATGGCCTGCCGCTCGCAGCCAAAGACCGAAGGCGTCATCGCAGATATCAAGAAGACAAACCCAGCCGCAAAAGTCGAGTTCATGCCGCTCGACCTGGCGAGCCTGGCGTCCGTAAAGGCATTTGCTGACGCGTACATTGCAAAGAACCAGCCGATCGACGTCCTGCTCAACAACGCCGGTAAAGTTGCTTCGGATAGCTTTTTATGGGATGTACGGGAGCCGAGTTCCTCATTTCCATTCTCCCGACGTCTCTCTACCCTCCCGCGCCCCACATTACGTCAAAAAAAACAAAAGGTGTCATGTCTCCGGCAGCCGGCTTCACCCTCACCAAGGACGGCATCGAGGTCCAGATGGGCGCCAACCACCTCGGCCACTTTTACCTCACCAACCTCCTCCTCCCCGTCATCGAGGACACGGCCCGGAAGAACGGGTCCGCGCGCGTCGTCACCGTCTCGTCGGAACTGCACAAGCCGTCAGGCGGTTTGGACCTGGAGAACGTGAACAACCCCGCTGGTGAGCGGTTGGCGGGGGAGAGTGTGTGGGCCGTCCCAGACTAACATACTCAAAACAGCGTACCAGTCCCTTGGGAGCTACCAGCGAAGCAAGCTGGCAAACATCCTGTTTACACGCGAGCTTCAGAAGCGCGTCGACGCGAAGGGAGCCAACATCTACGTCAACACGCTGCAGTAAGTTCGGTTTTGAGCTCACCCCGCCTTCTTTGTTTCGCCAGTAACAAAACAACTTTTTTCTCTTCCACCCTTCCCCCAAAAGCCCCGGTTTGGTCCAGACCGACCTTGTAAAGACATCAGCCTTCGCGACGGTCCTCGGCTTGGTTTTTTCCGTCGTCGCGCTCACTCCGAAGCGCGGCGCGATCTCCCAGCTGTACCTTGCGACGTCGCCCGACGTCGTGGCGGGCAACGGGATCAAGGGACAGTACTACAACCCGCTCGCGAAGCCGGGCAAGGCCTCCGCGGAGGCTCAGGACGACAAGCTGGCGGCCAAGCTCTGGAAGTGGAGCGAGGACACCCTGAAGGAGAAGGGGTTCGCTCTGTGAGGGGAGTGTTTAATAATTCTTGACTATGGCTAGGGGTGTAGGTGAGGCGGGTTTTCCTCGTTGTCGTTTTGCCTTACGAGCTGGTCTTTCACAAAAAAAATTTTCTTTTTCTATTTGTTGTTGGACGCCTTTCACGTTGGTCTTTCACGTTGGTCTTTCAGTCTATAATAAAGAGAAAGAAAAACAAACGAAAAATCTTATCATTTTTGACCATTAGCATTGCATTACGAAGAAACGGATCCGATCCGGGGGCGGGTTTCACGTGCATTATGCGCATGTCGACGAGATACCGATCGCCTGGCAAGTCCTAACTGAAGTAGCGCACTGGCGTTGAGTTGTACCGCGCCTTCGACAGTTTTGGTTAGTATTCCCTCTTCGCTGAATGAGTCACATTTGTTGCTCACTTCAAATGTTTCCTTCCAAAGCCTTCCTAAGCCTTGGAAGGTTGTTTCCCTCTGTCTCTCTAGCGCTGTCCGGGGGGAAGCCTCTGAGGCGGCCCAGCCCGCGTCGTTGGCGGCGGTGTCGTTGTTTGCGGCGTCGGCAGCGGCGGCTGGCTCATCCAAGCCGTCGAAGACGGGCTGCTGGCACCGGCATGCGCTCCGCCGCGTCCGCTGTTGATCATGGATAGGGGCAAGTCTCCGTGGCTTGATGCGGGCGGAAAGGGGATGTTGTAAAATGGCTGGGCGGGTGCGGGGTGAGTGGGGAAGGCCGTGGCGGCGAAGGGAGGGCGCGGAGGCGTTAGGGTTAAGGTTAGGGGTAGGGTAGGGTTAGAGTTAGGGCTAAGGTTAGGGTTAGAGTTAGGGTTAGGATTAGGATCAGGGTTAGGGTTAAGGTAGGGTTAGGGTTAAGCTTAAGGTTAGGGTCAGGGTTAGGGTTAGGATTAGGGTCAAGGTTAGGATTAGGGTTAGGGTTAGTTAGGGTTAGGGTTAGGGTTATGGGTGAGGGTTAGGTGTAGGGTTAGGGTTAGGGTTAGGGTTAGGGTTAGGGTTAGGGTTAGGGTTAGGGGTTAGGGTAGGGTTAGGGTTAGGGTGGGTTAGGGTTAGGTATG
>JAIVFJ010000587.1:0-21254 GCA_025765615.1 Zopfochytrium polystomum
GACAGGTACGCTTGTTTTTTGCGAATAAAATCCTAGACTTTATCACTGAGACCTCGGTGTAGTCTCACACAAGCCTAGTCACATTTTGCCAGCAACACGTGGGTCGAGACGTGTGATCCTCACAATTACCAGTTAAAAAGTGGGTATACACTTAATTTATTTGAGGTCACAGGCTCGACAGCCTGTCGTCCTCACAGACAATCAACTTTATTCTTTGCTCTGATGGAAAGATGCTTATTCACTATAAACAAGGACGTTTCTTGGCTTTTCCACCACTACCCAAGAGCTGCCACCACCAGTTTTGACTCATCCAATCGCACCTTTCACAAGCCTCATGTCAATAACAACCGTTTCTCCACCTTCTGAAATCACTGGCAAGTTAAGTTTATTCACAAGTTCTGACTGCAAATGAACTACTGCAACCATCACAGTCTCCATGTCTTCTGAATTCTCATCAAAGTCCTCCTGTTGGCTGATTGTCATGATAGAGAGAAGCCATCCGTAGCGTGTGAACGGCTTCATTTCAGGAGCAGCACTGTTGCGATGGGATTGATGGTTGACAAGTTCAACGTACTGTGCTGAAACTAGTCAACAACAAACCAAAGAGGAGTGCCCAATTACAAAAGTGTTTGGTAGAACTGACTGGTTAGCAGCAAGAGGCACAAGGAGGATCTGAACCTATTGTGACTGTCAGTTATTGTTCTCACGATGCCCATGGGAGAGCGAGCCACCTCCAATGCAGACCCAGGTGCTGGCTTAAGCTGTTGACAAATACTCTGAGTATTAAGTGGAACAGAAACCTGGTGTTAACAGTTTTCCTCCTTCTCTGCTCAAGCAGATAATATAGGAGAGGTTTTTACCCTGTGCCAGTCACACTTGCCTAGCAACTATTACAGCATGCAGATCATCATTATGTATCAATAATTCATAACAGAGTTTTTTCTCTTTCTCTCCAAGTTGGGGAGAAGGACCAACCACAAACACACATCGCCACTTCATTCACTCCTTCCACTCACTCACTCAGAGTAGACTGTTTACAGATGATGGGCTTTAGTAGACTCCAAATACATTCTCCTGTCTGGTCACCCCTAGACACTTTCTTTTGCCCTTTCATCAGATAGGATTGGTATTTTGGTCATTGCTCTATTTCCACCTTCAGCCCAGGGTGAGTAGATTTAGAGTGCACAGTCTCACATTAGGTTCTTCCGCTCTTAGGTAACTATGATTGAGTATAACACATTGTACACTTTTACATCAAAGTATGACCCAAACAGGCAGAGGAATCAATTCCAGCCATTTTGGTAATTTAAAAACCTTTCCGCTGTGTTGACTTATTCTTAGTCTTGTAACAAACATTGCCACTTGTTAGTGCAAGTAGAATCATTATCTTTGTGATAATGAAACAGCCTTGTTGGAAATGGGTCTATGGCCCCCTCTTGTTTATTTGTGTACATTGCTTCTTATCTCTTTTCTCCCTTGTCATTGTTGCCTTGTCACTGTTGCCTTGTCATCAATTTTTCACTCTTCCTTTCTTTCATTTTTCTCCAAAAATTTTCTTCTTTTTCTTCCACCTCCTTTTCCTCCTTTTCCTAATGCCACTCTCCCTATAAATACATGCCCTGGGAGAAGCAGCCTCATTAATCTCAGTGTAACCCCAACCTTCAATGAGTGCCATCTTTAAGAATTTAGATTTGTACTACTCCAAGTTTCTTCCCTTCTTTACAAAGTGTGAGTGCTGCTGCTAACTCGTTGGGAGCGGTCGCGACACGATCTCGTCGTCTACAGATTTGTTGTTTGACTTTTTCTCTATTGATTTTTCTCTGACAAGTCGTCTTTCAGAACGACAAGAACAACAACACAGAAGTGCAAGCATGAACTCCCACACTCCCCCTCATGCACGACACCCTTCTACCCACTAAATCAAAGTCCCAATGCTTCAGCATGTTTCCTGAACACTGAGGGTCCCAACGACTTGGTAAAAATGTCTGCGACCATCTCTGTTGTTGGCTTGTGCTCAACAGAGATGACTTTCTCATGCTGGATTTTCTCCCACACGAATTTGGCCTTCACTGCTTCGTGCTTGGTACGCTCGAGGTTCCAGTCCCCATCACTGTCTTGATGACCGAGGTGTTGTCTTTGTAGATAGTGGTTGGCCCTGAATCAGGGAGACCAATATCCCCCAACAGTCCACGCAACCAAATCACTTTCTTCATGCCTCCAAGAGGCCCTCCAATTCTGCCACTGAACCAAGGCTGCGCGTTTGCTCCTCCAGCTAATAGCACAGTTTCCAAGGAAGAATACAAATCCATAGACAGACTTTGCAGACACTTTGTCTGAGGCAAAGTCAGAATCAGAGTATCCCACAAGTTCCATCTTGCCGCCCCATTGAAGCACAAGTGGCACATCAGCAGTTCCCTTGACGTAGTGAAGCATGTCTAGACCTGCCTCCCAGTGTTTGTCTGTTGCATTGGCCATAACTTGGCCAAACCGTTCAACAGCAAATGATAAGTCTGGTCACGTCCAAACTGCTGGGAAATTCAAGCAGCCCACCAATTCTTGCATGGGCTTCTCTGTTCGTGGCTCTTCACCATGCTTCTCCAGAATGCACCCTGGCACCATTGGGGTGGAGATAGTCCTGGCATCCTCCATCCCAAATCTGGTCAGGAACTTGTGGAAATTCGATGAGCTGCTCAATCGAATCTCCCCCTTCTCTCGGTCCTGTTGCACACTGATTCCAATAAGCACTCCAGCCTGCCCACATCACACAGCTCAAAAGTAGCTCAAAAGTAGCCTTCAGGTGAGTCCAGAACTTCTCGAAGTTCGCCCTTGCAGAGGCATAATAGAATGTCAGCATATCATCTACAAACAATAGGACCGCCATAATGTCTGGAGCTACCCTTTAGCAAGAGGCAAGGGTCGTGCTTCGATGGTCAGACTCCATTCTCCTCCAACCACTTGCAAGCGGTCTTGTACCAAATCCACCCTGCCTGTTTTGTCCCATACAGGGCCTTCTGTAATAGGCAATAGAGCTTCTCCCCGTTCGTCTGTTAGGACTAGCCATCTCCTCACCTTCAACACCTTTTGCCTTGATTGGTGTGAAATCCATGTGAACCAGGTCAAGTGGGTGCTGTGCTCTGGGGTTCTTGGATTGTCGAAATGGAAGGCGTGTAAGCTTTGCACGCTGACACACATCGCATAGCGAGTCTGACTCTGGTGTAATGGGCTCAAATCCCACCATTCCAGAAAGCCGCTTTGCCGCATCATGTGATGTGTGGCACAGCTGGCGCAGGTGTGAGATAGAATGCTGACGACTTAGTCGACAGAGTCAACTGAAGTGGGATGCGTTGAGTTATTCCACATTTGCAGATGTCCCGATAGGAGTGTAATTACAATGTGTGAGACTGATAGTTGAACCCACGCTGTAGTTCCTCCACTTCTTGGCGCAATGGCTGGATTTGACTGAAGAACTCATAGTAAGAGCTCATCGAGAACCCATCCAAACTTTCCAGCGAAAACCAGCGCATTGGTGAGTTGGCTTGCAGTCGGTATGATGGCTTGCAGCCATCGCTGATTAGCTGCCCCGGTATTGATTATGCTGTGAGCTAATTCTTGCCTCGCTCACAGGGGAAAGTTCCTGGCACAGACAATAGCAACACCCGAAAAACGCCCTGTGCGCTGCATCTGGACATCCAACAGTGGGAGGTGGCGGTCGAGTCGCAAGGACGGCATCGACCGAAGCAGGACACAAAAGCAAGTGCCCCCTCAACCTCCTCCAGTTTTTATGTGTGTGTTGGTTTTGAATTGGGAACCTTTCAAAAACCATTTCTTCCTTGTCAGAGTCTTCGCCCCTTTTGAGAGTGTGTGTGTCCGACAGTCGGTTGGCCCCCTGACCCTCGCCGCCCGCCACCACAGCCAGGACCCGTGCTCGTTGGAACTCCGACCCCAGAACCCATCACCGCTTGCGGCTCGCCTGCCTCCAGACTAGCTGCTGCCTTCAGCCACTGTTCTCCTGCCGTTGCTGCTCGACACGAACATGCCGGTAAGGGGAGAGTACAACAAGCACCTTCTTCTTCCACCCGCCGGGACGGTCCTTCCTCCCATGCCTTCCATTCCCCTCTTTCCTCGCCTTTATCCTACACGTCGCTACTGCAGCCAGGGCAAGCGAGTGTCCTTCTAGCGCAGAGAATGTGAGGCTGAGAGGTCCTGGATCTGCGACGCCGCCTCTCGCTTGTAGTCGATGGAAGTCGCGGGTGCACGACCCAGAGACCTCCTTGAACGCCCCTCGGTCCGCCACGTCTCAAATGGAGATCTGTACATAGCTCCATCGTTTGAACAAGGCACCTAGAGGCCTTGGACCGCTTCAGCAGTATCCCTCATATTTTTTTCATCCCTCTTTGGTACCTAATTGCGAGCATCGACCGCTGTCCAGAGAGTGATGGGATGGAGACGTCCCGGTTTCGGACATTGGTGGCGGAGGAACAGACACTTTGTGCGCTTTCAACATTTCAAGCGTCCGCTTTCACTTTTTTCACCGCCCTGCTGCCGTTCATCTTTTTGAGCGTGGACGAGAAGCTGCAACTAATCTGACTGTTTGCCAACACTCCCCTTTCGGATCCATCCCACCCAAATCATTTCTATCTCTACTGACCCAACCCAAACCCCCCCTACAAGCCAAAACGAAAGACAGTAGCGCCCGCGGCAGATGCCAAGGCGGCCCCGGAACCCAAGCGCCCGCGTTCCGCCCGGATTGCGGCAATCGCGTCCGGCAAACCGGCGGCCCCCGCTGCCGCTCCTGCTGCCCCCGTTGCCAAGAAGCGCGCCGCTGCGCCGGCCGCAAAGGCAAAGGCGGCGGCGGCGTCGCCGCCAAAGAAGAAGCCAGCCGCGAAAGCTGCAAAGGCCGAGGGAGGGAAGGGAAAGAAGGCGACCGGAAAGAAGTCGGAGGCGGTCGTGGAGGAAGAGGATGAAGGACCGAAGAAGAAGGACGCGGACGGAGAAAAGGACGAGGAGAAGGAGGAAGAGAAGGAGAACGAGAATGGCGGCGATGCCGAGGAGGAGGAGGAGGAAACGAAGAGCCCGGCGAAGAAGGCAAAGGCCGCTCCGAAGAAGAAGGCGAAGGGGAAAAAGTGAACGTGCGATTGATGAGCTTTGGGGCCAGGGGTGTTTGGCGAGCGGGCTGGGCCCTTTTCCTAATCGTTTGTATTGTGCTAATCTGATCCTCCCCGCTCTCCCCCTCCCGCTGTGCCCACCCTTTTTTGTTCCCAAATGGCCGCAAGCTGTTGTGTGATTTGCGATTTTTATCGCCTTCGTACCTGTAGTTCCCTGTCCTCTCTTGTTGCTACTGTTGAGAGTTTCGTGCTGTTCTTCAACGTTTTACTTTAGTTTCACTGCTTTCCTCTTTCGGTTTGCTAATGTCAACTTGATTTCTGTTCTGAGTTCACTGTACGCCCGAATGCTGCAAGGGCTGCACAGCTTGTGATGCCTCGTGGATGAGGCACCTCGCGAATCAAAGTCTTGCTCAACAGCTGAAGTTTATATCAGCATCTGCGGCAGCGCCGGCAACGTCGTGCAAGCCACCAGCAACATGATGGAGTACCTTGGCCTGATCCGCGGGTTGCAGCGCCTGCTGTCGCTACTGCCCCCCCGCAGACCGCCCGCGCCAGCGACTGCGGGTGTACGGCGATTCCCAGCTGGTCATCGAGCAGCCGCCTCAGGGTGCCTTCTTCTTTTTCCAAGCTTCCCTTTTTTCTCATGTTCCCCGTCTATTTCTGTACCCCATGCCGCTAAACTCAGGTCCGTTCCAGGGTTTTGAAGCCGTTCCACGCAATCGCCGCGTCTCTCACGGAATGCTTCAGCCAAGTCACCTTAACGCACGTTCCCCGGGAGGAAAACACCGTGGCTGACGCACTCTCCCGGGAAGGCCTCGCGCCCCGAACACGATCGGCTGCACCATCTTCTACCCAAACCTCACCGCGACCAAGGAAGTCGACATTGACGGCATCTCGGTGCGCGCCTCCAACTGCGTCGGCACCGCCCTCGTCGGCCAGTCCAACTTGATCGACGCCGCCTTCCTCTTCAGCCTGCCCCTGCGCCAGGGCGGCCTCACTGCATTCCGCCGCGTGGTGCCCGTCCTCCCCACCGTGCGCACCGCCGACGGCTTCCCGCCCATCCAGCAGCAGTCTCAGCAGGAGCCGCCGGCATCCGCTTCCCTCACCGAAGTCCACCTGCGCGGTCAGCTCGTGCTGCCTGTGCTCGGCGTGCTGCCAGAGCTCCAGGTGACGCTGTGCGCCGACACGCACTCGGCGGGGGACCGCCGGGTCACGTTGACGAATGTGCTGATTGTGGAGCAATTGCCGGTGCCCATGCACCTCGGGTATACGAAGATGGATATCACTATGTCGCACAAGGGAAGGCTGCGGCGGGAGAATTTCGAGGAGCCGTATCGCAGCCATCCGTACTGGGATGTAGACTGTGCGTTCATGGGGCTTGGAGGGATCGATTTATCGATTGAGCAGCAGAGGGTTCGCAGTATGGGGTATGACGGTTGGCGATAATGGTGTGGTTTTGCTGGGCCATAAATTCTTTTTTGCATGTCGAATCAACTTCTATGCTAAATAGCAGGCTGCCAGAGGATTACCGTTTATTTCCTTTACTTTGAGTTCGACAGAGGAAAACTAAATAAAAACACACGGGCGAAGATGCGAGGGTATTCATAACTTGTGGAGCCTTTGGGCGAACTGTGCGATCGGGAGCCAGTGAAACTTCAGTCAAGCCGCTAGCGGCTCCTCAGCCCGCCTTGATTCCTTCTGCTTCACGTTGTCTGTGCCACAAGTGTTAATGTGAGATGGCTTCAATCCATCTTCGCGACGCCCAACACGTACCAGCAGCGGGGACCTTGGTGGAAACGTCAGGAAGGTCGATCGCCCCTTCAGGTATTGCAGAGGGAGCGTTTGGCGCAGCCGCAAGTTTGCTATTTGTCTGAAACACAGAATGCAAGGTTGAGCATTGACCCACACATCAAGAGTGCCTCCACTAGTCACCTCTTCGAGGATTAAAGCATCCAATTCCGCTTCAATCTCCTCGAGATCATCGTTCGAAATCTTCCCACTGATGATGTCGTCGATTTCCTGTACAGACCAGTCCATGCGGGAACGATGAACAAAACGAGGGGCAAATCAGCACCCCAACAGGAGCGCTTACATTCTGGTACGCAATAGCCTCTGCCGTATCGTCCATGAGCTTCTCGACGGCGTCGACGCTCATCTCCTTGTGGATTTGCTTCAACACTTCGTTCCCGGCCTGCAGACCAGCGATAATGTCCCGTTCGATGAGCGAGTACTCGATGGTTTGTGTCATTTGCTCCAGGTTGAGCAGCTGCATGTCGGTCTGCTGCAGCAGCGCTTCTTGGTACTTTTTCTTCTTCAGGGCGAGGAGTGCCCGTCGCTTGTCATTGTTGCGGAGGTGGTGCTTCGCGACCTCGGTTTCCTTGGCAAGGACGGCTTCGAGCTGGTTTCGGTCAGGTAGGGTCAGAAATCCGCATGCTTCTGTCCTTCCGATCGACCGATCGATACCCCCGTTCGCTCGCTCGCTCGATCGCTCACCTTGCGCTGGTACAGCCTCAACTTATCCCTCTGCACCTTCAAGTCTAGGATGGCCTTGTCGTGGGCCGTGATCTTGACTCCCTTGGACGAGCTGGCGCCCATCGTTTGATCGATCGGTCGAGGGCTGTGCTGCTGGCGGCACCGAACCCTGAACCGAACCACCACTCCGAAAATTGTCTGGAATGAGAGAAGAACCAGCAACGCATGATCGCCGCATCAGCACTCAACGACGACCCAGCGTCGCCCTCCGCCGCCGCCGCCGCCGTGAGGCTCAACTTTGTACTCCTCGGAGATGCCGCGGTTGGAAAGTCTTCCTTGGCCCTGCGGTTTGCGGATCACTCGTTCGCTCCCGGTGCGCCATGCCTCGTCTCGCCTGTGCGAGCATTCTCGCGTCGCTCCTGACCAAAACACGAAACAGGCTACAAACCGACTGAGGGGCTGGACCTGTACGATCAATCCATACCCTGCCCAAGTAAGCATAGCCTGCGCTAAATTTTTTCAGTACGTGCTAAATTCAAATGCTCAAACTCTTCCTCCCGCCCCATTCTGCCGAAAATAGATGGCGTTCTCGCAAACGTCCGTCTCTGGGACATTTCCGGATCCGCTCTTACCAACCCACTCATCACCAACTGTTTAAACCCAACCACTGCACACGTTGTCGTTCTCGTTTACGACATGACGCACGTGGGCAGCTTCCAGAACCTCGAGGAGTGGCTGCGGCTGGTTTACCGCTCGTTCCTGGGTCCCGAGGAGTACTGGTTCGTGCCGGAGGAGGACAACGTGAACTCGAGGCTGCCGATCATCATTCTTGCTGGAAACAAGAGTGAGTTGTGCGGGAGCGAAGCAGATTTTTCTCCCCTGGGGCTGGCGGGAGAATCCGTCTGATGGTTTTGTTTTTCAGGCGACCTGGCGTCTCAGAGGACGGTCGATGTGGCGCGGCATGCCCAGTTTGCGAGCGACAACAAGCTGGCGAGCTGCTTCGTATCGGCAAAGACGGGTGATGGCGTGCAGGCGTGTTTCACACAGACTGCCTTGCATTTGCTGGGTTACTCTGTTGAGCCGGTGAGCCATACCCCTTTTAAGTCCTACGCAAGATCCGACGTGCATTAACATTGTGCTCTCCCGTTGCCGATTCTTATTGCGCTGTTCCAAAGCCTGGTTCTGAAAAAGTGCTGTCGACTGCACTTTCTCAAGGCATTCTCTCAGCGCTGTCTGTGACGGGACTTGGGGACCGCCATAGCTCTAAATGCACTTTGCTGTGAGGCTCACACCCAATCTCGGATTTTGCTGTGCTAGACAGGAGTGGAAGTCTCAGCATTTACACCGAATGGCTGCGCCATGCGCATGTAACTGAAAGAAGAATATTTCTTCGTCTAGCACAACTGTGTTCAGTCTCCCGCGGTTCCTTTTACAGTTGTGCCAAAGTCACTTGCATTGTGTAGTATTAACAGAGTATGCGGTGGAACTTAACAGACAAGCAGCCTTTTAGAAAACCATCAACAGCTGCAAACCTGCACAATTAAAACGAAAGTAGCTTGGGGTGAAGTAACATTGATGGGTAGTGAAGGAAAAGACTTTTTTCGGCTAGTGGTCCGAGTCCTCGGTCAAGTCAATCACCTCCCTCTCAGCAACTGTGACAGTATTGATTTCGATAATGTCGTCGTGGACGTCATAGTTGTCTGTCGAATGAGGTTTTGTGCGTTTGGTGCCCAAGTCCTCGTCATTGGGCGCGTTGCCGTGCGTCCGGCTCCGTTTCGTTCCCTTACTGACAGTCTCCTGTTTGACTTTGGTCTGTTGTGCCGAGAAAAGGAAGAATTGAATACAAATGTTATAATCAAGGATCCGAGGCACTCCGTCGTGCGCTTACCGTAGAAGCTCCACCTGTCACACCTGTCGGGCCATTGACAATCGAAACGTAATCGTTTTCCAAATCAGGTTCTGGAGTGCGCGGAATAATATAAAGCTTCTTGAGGTCATCTCAACATCGATATTTTCACGAAAGGAGGATCTGTCAGAATCGTGATGCAGGCAGCGGGGAAGTTTTAGCAAAATGCATCTGTGTGGGCTCACCCTTCGATCGATACTTGAACCGAAACGCTGCAAGCGCGTGGCCGTCGGCAAGGCGCGTGGTTAGGAATCGCATTTTACCTCTTCCGGCCATCGGTGGTCCAAGTGACACCCGTTGGGACACGCATTTTCCTTTCAACAGCTTTTCTGACACAGGTCGCGTCGGTGCTGCAAACTCGTCTTCTTTGGCGGGGACGGGGTTTTCGTTCTGGCTGATTACCCAGACACGGTGCAGGGCAACGTCGATGGTGCCCAGCCTACTGGCCGTCGCTGCTGCCTTTACGCCGTCAATACCTTTCGGGGGAGGCTCTTCGTCTGTTGAGAGCCGGTATATTAGTTTTAGTGCAAGTATTTGCTTTGCCCGAGACCAACCCCAGCGCCCTGTCCCCACACCTTACCCGTCAGCAAGTCAGCAAACTGCAGCTCCTGATAGGTGTAACTGCCATCCGCGGCGAAACTGCATTTACTCCAGATGATGATTTGCGATGGCCTTCCTGTTCTAATCTCTTCAACTGCCTTTACTCCATCGATCCAGACAACGACTTTGAGCGCGTCGCAGCCGTGGTAGGCGGACGGCGAAGGAAATAAGCGGATGGAGAATTTCGCGCCGGCCGCTATCTCAATGTACTTTGACACGACCTTGACCCAGGGAAGCGAATTCTCGAAAATTAGATGGCGAAATAGGGCGTGGCTCTGCGCCTGCATCGCACACGGGGTCAATCAACGCGCTCGCTCCAACGCTACTGAACCTGTGTGTGCAACGGAGAAAAGTGCGCGACGTGGGCCCAGTCTGTGGATGCACCAGCGTCGCCGATGGCCTTCTCGATACAGTCGTCGTCGTTGTAAAGGGCAGCCGCGGTGCCGTCAACGATCACCTCCGCCGTCACGTTCGCCGTTTCCGACTCCGCTAGTCTCAGCATGTCGGCCTGGTCGCTGTCGGCCAATGATGGAGAAATCACAACCAATCGAGTCTTCGCGCATAAATCCTCCAAGAGAGCCTAACCAGCCCGGCAGGAACAAAAATAACCATCTGCGATTTCACAAGCACGCTCAGAAGGTTTATCAGCAGCTGCATTATGATGTAGGCCTTGCAATTATAAGTGGCCTCTCATTTTGCGTTCAACTCGGCTAGCCCATCACTTTCACGGGCACTGCGTTATTTTGAGCCGAGAAAACCTCGTTACAATTGAATATCCTAGACAATAGCGAGTACATTTGCCGATCACTTTCAGTTGCAGAGTGTTGTATTAAAATATTTGCAACGCGTTTCACATTGTCTTCATGAATTACTTATGGGCCATAATTTACCAACCAAAATGTTGCACCCATAGCAAAGCTGGTAAGAGCAGGGCTTAGCATAGCACGTAGCGAGTCCATCAGCTTCGGTCGCCTTGCATCCATGCCATTATGCGCCTAATGAATCGGCCTAATGGTCCGAGTCTTTGGTCAAATCAATCACCACCTTGTCCGTCAATGTCACGGTTTTGATTTCCAGAACATCATCGTCCACGTCTCCGCTGTCACAAGCGCAAGTCCCGCTTACTGCTGGACTCCTCGTCATGCGTTCGGCACCGCTTTGATATTCCGGAATCAGTTTCCTGCTTGACTTCGATCTGGTGTGTCCCAAGAAGCAAGAAAACGAAAATTACAAAAACAAAACAAACTTCCTGGTGGGCGCTGAACCATTACCTTGATCGCAGGAGTAAGCCGCCCAATAATCACCACGTCTTCGGTATCCGATTCCGGCTCCGGCGTGCGAGGAATAACATACTGCTTTTTCAGATCGTCTACGGATTGATGTTCATACCAAAAGAACTCGATTAGAATTGGCAGTTTCAACAAGTAAAACGCGAAAGAGAACGGCAGGAAAGAGTTCTCGCAATTCTTGGGCTCACCCTTCGATCGATACTTGAACCGGAACGCTGCGAACGGGCAGTCTTCAGCGTATTTTGTTTTTGAAGTAATGCGCTTCTTTTCGGCGTGATTTGTTATTAACGTGTTGCGCTTGTTTGAATCCGTTTTAATTGGCCCAATGGAGGCCCGCAGAGAGACGCTCTTTCCTTTCAAAAGCTTCTCAGGTACGGGCCGGAACGATGATGCAGCTAACTCGTCGCCGCGTTTTTTCGTGCCGAATTGCTGGCGGCTGTCGAGCATCCGGACACGATTCAGCACGACGTCGATGGTCCCCAGCTTTCCGACCGTTTGCGCCGAGTTTGCGCCTTCTGCACCCTGCGGCGGCTCTTCGACTTGGTGAACGGGAGATTAGTTTTTTGTCGCTAGTCCTTCACTTTACCCGTCAATAAGTCGGAACAGCGCAGCTCCTGATAGGTGCAACTCCCGTCCGCATTGTAATATAACACAATTCTCTGGATCTCGCCGTCAACCTTCCCAGCCTTGTGCAATCTTGTGGTCAGTAAGACTCCGTCGATCCACACGGTGCCCTCGATCCCATCGCAGCCGCGGAACGCTGACGGTGAGAGCTTCCATCGGATGGAAAACTTTGCGCCCGACACTGCTTCGATGTACTTCGAAACGATCTTGTTGGCGTTGTGGAAATTTTTGATATGAATATGTGTCGTGCGGTAAAGGGACACGCATATGCATGAAGCCAGCGCGCCGTCCCTCCCACAACCACTCCGCAGCGCCAAACCTATGTGTGCTGCGGCGAGAACCGCTTCGCATGAGCCCAGTCCTCAAGTGTACCCGCGTTGCCGACGTGGCCGTCGTCATTGTCATCGTCGTACTGGGTTGCCGCTGTGCCGTTAACGCGAACGTCCGTCCCGACCGTCATCGCTCAGAACGAAAATAGCTTCGGCACTACTCCGCAATGTGGAGTGAAACGAGGGGGAAGGACGCCCACGTTTTCATCCCGTGCAAAAGTTTCGCGCCATGATCCGACAATTCAGAATCCTCGTATGCCCATCGGATCCCGTGCAAGAAAAGAATGGGCAAGCGACGTCGTCTTGAACACGAGCCCGAATCAGGGCTCGGGACCGTCATGGCCAAGAAATCCCGCCCGCCTCCTTTCGCTCACGGTCTCCGTCGTCACACTTCACTCCACTTATCCTTGTCCCTCGCTCCCGTTTTCTTCCTTCCTCGCAGGCTAAATATTTTAATTCTGCCCAGTACCAGGGGTTTCCTTGCGAGTTCCCCTGCTCATTGCTGGTTGAAAGTTAGTTTGCCTGGCCTGCCTGTTAATCTTTCAATGACATTGAATACTTGAAATCTCGAAAGTTAGAGCGCCACTTGGCCTGCGAGTGGTATAGGAATCGACGCCAGATTCTCCATACTCACCATAGGGGAGGTGGGGGGAATTCGTGCTTAGAATGACAAGATTCTTGTCGGGTGATTTGGGTTCGCTGTTTTCTTGGCCATTTGAGAGAGCAGCCAAGCCTCAATTGGCCCACGGCTAGAGCAATGACAATCTTGAAAAACTGGCAATGTTCATCTTCAGTATCGCTCTGTGCATCGAATGGTGGGAAGGCTGGCGCGTCGATGGTGGGGGTATAGTCCTTCGACTGTCCGGTCCAGAGCTGTTTGGCCACTCCCAAGCCAGTTTTTCATCATATGCTCCGTTTTCATAAATGTATATTCCCCCCTTTCCCCTAATAGTGAGCCCAGTAATAGTGAGAGTTCCTAGTTTCCCCCCTTCTGATAAACAGCCATCGCGAAGCGATCCAAACCTTGCCGCTACTATCACTGAGACTGGTAGCCTCTATTAATAAGTGGAACAATTGGTTAAGTTCAATTGTGTCGCCCTACTTGTTGGTTGAAAGTTAGTCGGGCAACTTTTGTCAGTTGTAATTCATTCAATCCATTATACTTGAAACTTCAATTGTCAGAACGCTAATCATCATGAATATTGACTGTTGACGCGGCGTCTTTGCCCTCCACATAATTTAATCTTTTGGATCTAGATCTACATGAAAGAAATCGAACTGATAACGAACAATGCTCCTCACGGCAATGAGCCTAAAATGGAGAACCGATTTGAACGACGGTCAGAGCAACAAGTGTGGGATAATCTCGGAGGAGACATTGAATTGGTTTTCAATGATGGCGGTGAGTGATATTGTGTAGTGGACGGCGGCGACATGGAAAACCACCTGAAGGACCATCGGAAGGCAGGCAACGGGGTCTCCCGAGGATACATTCAATTGGTTTTCTATGACCGGCAGCGGATGAACAGGACCGTTCGGACGCACGATCTGCTGTTGTTGAGGTGTACGGCGGCGTCGTACCGACATTGAAAACCAGATCGAACCGGACCATCGATCACAGAGGTTCAATCGAGGATCTGCTGAACTAGTTTTCTATGACAAAAGGAGGTTCGGACAGATCGGACCGGTGGTGTGTTTGGCGGGGGTTGCAGGTGGGGGAGGTCGGGAAGCTGTCGCGCCGACATTGAAAACCAAGTTGAACAGAAGACCGTCGACTGGAGAGCTCCGGTCGAGGATAGGTTCAATTGGTTTTCTATGACGACAAGAAGGGTGAGCGATGGAGGCTTGAGCAGGAGCGCTAATTGGAAGGGGGGTGTGAGGTTGAGGATGTAGATGGTCCCTGAAGGGACGCGCGGGGATGGGATGGCTGCGATGTCGTCGCGTCAGTGCGATGGGTGGGTTAGGTAGAAGCGGAGAGGAATGGCGACTGAGATGCTGCTGGAAAGGCGTTTTGTGTTTGGAAAGAGACCCGCCCACTTTTTTGCTGTTGATGGATTTTAAAAGTCCGATGGCTCCCAACGTGCCCGCCCCGCTTCATCCGCCAACGGTTCGTTCTCTTTGCCTTCGCAACCAGCGACGCTGGCATACTGGCTGGATATGTAGCGGCTGACCAACGGACCGACATATTTGCATTGTTGGGGCCTGGTCAAACGTTAACTCACCGACAGTGCCCCATCGACCCCGCCGTGGCACAAAGGCTGTCGTTCGGCCTTCGGTCGCGGCCGATGCCGCTGCAATCCCCGCCGCAGGTGCAGGAATACGGGAAGAAAAGTCGCAAAACGCGAGCCTTTCTCCGGTCTCGCCGCCCCGCGAATGTAAAATACCAGCAAAAAGAGGAAGAGGCTTCCCGCGCGCGCTCGCTTGAGCGTTCGCGTTGCGTCGGGAGGTAAGGGAGACCATGCAGCCCAAGGATGAGGGACCATATTTATCAAATTTGACACATGAGATCATGAGATCCCTCCTCAAGCATCGCTCCCGGCACCTTCCTCGTCGCCTTCGACCCGACCGTCCAGCGCGTTCAGCCGACTTCCGCCCACACTCCTCCGACAGATCTGCCGCCACGCCGGCCTGCGCCGCTCCTGCATAGTCATCCTCGAGGACGAAGCCGAGCGCGCTGCCAGAAACTACATCACCTTCCCATCTCAGACGAGGAGCGACGGACAACCACTGCATCCACCCCCAATCGGCTGCGCTGTCACTGCAGAAGTTCACATCAGCGACCGCTCCCTCCCGTGCGCTTGCCCTGCCCTCCCGACGTCCCTTCTGCGGGTCTCCCGCGCGATGCACGCTGCAGCCATCAGCGTTCTCTATGGCGAAACGTCATTGGCATCTCGCCGTTCACAGACGCCTTCGACGGCCTTGCCCCGTCAGCGGCTCGCGCGATCCGTCACGTCCTCGTCAACATGCCGGAGCCTGATCTGGAAATCGGCGAAACGGCTGCATCCTTGGAGCTCAAGTACGCGGCCTCATTCTCAACCTTTTGCCCGCGTCGTTCGAGAGAGGCTGTCCCCCGCACGACCCTCGCCATGCACCTGAGACTCTGCTTCAGAACGGCGTCATGCTCGGCGTTCCGCGCTGCAGTTCAGGACGCCGAAACAGCGTCGCCGAAGGTCAAGTCGTGTGCGGTGATGACGCTATCACCAAAGGGAAGGGTCGGCCAACTCCAAGGACGAGTCCCCGCGCCATCGCCGGCTTCATGACATCCGGGACTCCCATCATTGGAGCAGAAAGTACTGCTGTGCGCCCGGCTGACTCCTTTCCCATAATGCGCTTGCCTCATCATGTGCGAAAGGAAATTTGAGATACTCCGGACTGCTGTGGCAATGGGAACCGACTTTTTACAAGGAACAGCTCTACATTCGCCAAGGGAAGCTTGACTGTGTGAAATATACCAGGAGGACTCTGCTGGATTGGGGCGATGGTCAGAACGCTGGGGCGGACATCGAGTATGAGGAAGAAGATGCCTCTTCGCGGCCCCGCGTCCTGGCTGGACCATTGTTGGCAACCCACGATTACTGTTTTTCTCGAGCACACAGCGGGATTGATTGCTGCGGTCGCTGCATTTCCGGTCCCGTCCATGAACCTGTGCCCATCGTTCGGATTTTCTCGCTCGCCGCACCAGTCGACCGAACGTTTTTCTTGTGCTTCTGCCCCCCTGTCATTGGAGGAGAACCGTCCTACTCCCCGACTTGCACTTGCTTCAGGATTCCCGTGGCTCTCCTGACCGTCAACAGAACGATCCACGAAGAGGCTATGGATATCCTGTTCGGCCGAGAACCGGTTCGTCCTCGAGTTTGGCGGGAGGAAATATCACAGCAGGAGCGACGACAGACACGAATGGGACCCCAACAAGATTCAGCCAATTGGTTTTCTGCGAAACCTCTCCTCCACCGCCCGCGGTCGCCTGCGCAGAATCACTCTCGCTCTTCCATACGTCCAGTACTTTTACACTGGCCGCTTGAACCCGCAGAATTCCCCTCGAAATCCGCCACCAGCGAAGATTGCAGCCAAGCACCTCGCAGAGCAAGCTGACTTCTTCTACTCTGCATTCTTGCCAGACTTTGATGCCGGGAAGAATCATACTTACGAGCTGTGGCACTGGCGTGAGACGGTGCGGTACCTGGCTGAATGCACGGACTTCAATAATCTGGACTTGGCCGTGGACGGCACCCGGGATGCTCCACGAGAAGCTTGTGCAGGTGCGGCGGCAGTTTGAGCGTGAGGATCGCGCACAAACGCCGAAATGTTTGACAGCTGGCTGCGCATGTTGCTGCAGAGTACGACCTCGTGGCCGCGGCGCGGCCCATCGAGAAGTTTTTTGGCGCCGACAGCGGCGGCAGCAGAGGCGGCGGACGTTCACGCGTGAGACGGTTCAGGGCGTTCTGGCCGGCGCTCCACTGGCTCGAGGACCAGATCGAGGCCAAGGTGAACGGAAGTTCTGAGGCGACAGCGGTTGTCAGAGTCGGGGGTCGCAACCAGCCGCCCTGCTGGCGGCAGAGCGCGTGGAAAACTTTGAAGACGGCGACGAGGCAGCAGGACTGGAAGAAATTGCCTCCTTCGGAACGCAATCCGTGGTTCCCGACGAGACGGTTTCTGAGAAGCTCGCCTTTCTTCTACTCGATGGAGATTTAGACGCGGATTGCCCGCCAATACACTGTGCTCGAATCATTTAGCAAACCCCGTACTGCGCGTCCTAAAGATGCGAAGAAAGAGAACGCGCTTCTGGCAGTGATTCTCACTGCTCAAGTTCGGATGTCAGCCCATCCCTGTGTTGCAGCCTCTTTTTTTTTTTCTTTTTCTTTCAAATGCTTTGGTTTGCAGTGGCCCAGAACGGAAGAAAGGAGGACTTTGCGGTCTCGTTGGGTTGTTAGCAACTCGAAACACGAGACGGAACAGTAGTTGTTCTGGAATGCCCAAAGGAAGACTGTCGCAACGATCGATTAACGTAAAGTAAACTTGAAGAACACTTATGGCGTAATCGTTCGGCAATAGGGCTGTCCTCTCTCGGCGCGCGGCCGCCGATTGCCGTCGCTTGCGGGATCATAACACCCGGGCCGTCCTCCGGGTCTCGTGGCCCTGCGCGCATGTCCGACCTGCAAAAATAGGCAGAGGCTCCCCGTGCGAGGGCGCTGTCTTGCGGCTGGCCGGCACGCGTTGCGTATGCGAGGCAACTTTCTTGAAGGGGTACTTCCCGATCGAAGTTCGTTGAAGGATCGTGATTGCACCGAAGAATCCGTCCCGCTCATTGGTCGTACATACATCCCCGCTGGAAAGTGCCTCCCCCAAGCTTCTCCTCCTTGGTTTTTGTCTCAGAAAAGCCCTTTTTGGCGTTCTAGTTAAGAAGTTTGGATAAATATTTAGTTGGCACACGAAAACTACTGGACTATCCAGACGGCCCGACGGGGAGTACAGAAGGCGAATTGGCGAAAATGGAATGGCAGCTCGCGGAAAGCGGTTGTTGTCAACTATTATTTACAACTCAGCCCATGGGCTGCGCCCGGCTCGACGAGAACTGGCACACCCTCACTCGCCCTGCCCTTCAATGTTTTTGGCCTCGGAAAAAAAAAAAAGCGCCCAAATTTGTCTTGCCCCGACGACCTGCCTGCCCCAGCCGACCCCGACGCTCAGCCTCAGCCGCTGCAGCAGGGGTCCCCTTCCGCCCACTCACCCTGCACGACGGTAGTTGCGTTCAGCCGGCGGCGCACCACACCGCACCCACCTGCACTCCAGCCGGTCCTTCCCCGGCCTTGTGGTCGATTGTCCAACGAAAAATCAACAATACTCGAGAAACCTTTTTTTGAGAATAGGTGAGTGTCCCTACGAACACTCGCCCCCCCGCGATCGCGTCCATCCAGCCCATCCTACCCTACTCCATCCTTCCTCACCAACAATCTCGTGCCCTCCGGCCTGGAAGCCGCGAATTGCGAGACTGAATTGTCGCCAGATGCGCTGGCGGGCCTGCGGCCGCGGCACCATCAGCCTACCATCACCATCGACCTTACCGCCGCCAGGGTGGACCTCGGCTGCAGCGGCGACTTTCCGATCCAAAGCACCAACCACCGACCACCGCTAGCGCGGCATGCGGCTGCGATAGCGTCGGGAAAAAGCGATGATTTCCGACACCACCACCGCTAGCCGGCTCGACAGAGCGATCTTTCGATCATCACCAATCAGCCGCCGATCACGTGACTGCAAAACAGAAAGGCGCAGCATCATCGCCGCCATCTCTTGCCTTGCGCTGCACTCAACGGCCTTCGGCCACTTGTGCCGCGCCAATCTCTCTCTCTCTCTCTCTCTCTCTCTCTCTCTCTCTCTCTCTCTCTCTCTCTCTCTCTCTCTCTCTCTCTCTCTTTCCTCTCTCTTTCCTCTCGTCCGTCCCAGTTCGTTTTGAGGGGTTTTTAACTTTCCTTTTGCTCTTTCGTTTGAAGGTATTCCGCATTTGGATTACTTTCTTCCCGTCGCCAAGTTTATTCCGATACACTTTTTCTGTGAGAGATTGCTTGCGAAGCCTGATTAGAGTCATCGACGCGGGATTTTACTTCCGCACCGGTTGAGTTAATTTCGCTACCAACTCGTGCTACGTCTCTATCAACAGCCATCGGCGTCATGCCGCATCAACACAAGCTGACGCCGACTTCACCTGGCGATGCGGCACCACATGCAGATGAAGCACTTGTCCTTTCAGCCCCACCGTCTCCCAGAGACAACCCTCACACGATCGGGGATCTTTCAGCGGTCATTCATGGAAGGAATCCTCAAAAGGCTGGATCGCAGCAGCGGCTGCCGTCTCCGCCATCTCCGCCAACGTCAGCTACAGACCGCGGCAGCGTTGCTTCCCCTGGTGACCGATCTTCACAGACGCTTGATTCGCGGCCGAGGTCTTGCACTTTCACTTCATGATCCATTATCACCTTGCTAACTTCATGGACATACAACAGACGACCCATCACAAGTATTTGCATAAGTGGCGGCAGGCTTTACGCTGGCGGTCGGGATGGTACAATTACAGAGTGGGATCTTGCGACAGGGCTCGACTGTCGCACTCTGGCCACGTCGGTTCCAAATCCCACCCTTAACACAAAGAAAAGCGTCACTGCTCTCTGCACCCTTCCCAACTCAAGTCGCCTGTTTTCCGCCTCCGAAGATGGTAGTCTCACGTTTTGGAACCTCGCAACGGCACAGCCCATTCGCTCTTACCGTGCCCACGACGGATACGTCCATGCTGTCTGCGTATCTCCGGAGGGTCGCCTATACTCAGGTGGGGCAGATCGCTTGATCAACGAATGGGACGTGGACACTGGTCGCCGCCACTGGGTTCTTGCTGGGCACACTCGCTGGATTCTCGCTCTCACCGCCTGCCCTGCCAGCGCCAATAACGGCCGCCTGTACTCAGCCGGAAACGACAACACGGTCCGCGTTTGGGACCTCGCTTCTGGCAAATGCATCATGGTCCTTGAAGAACATCGCGACTGGGTCACCTCCCTCTGTCTTGGCCGGGACCTTCTCTACAGTTGCTCGCGCGATGGATCTGTTAAAGTTTGGGATACAGGGTCCGGTCGGTGTCTCCGCTCTTTGCGCGGCCATTCTTCCGGGGCGGCTGTTAGAGCCGTGACAGTTGCTGCGGGGAGGCTGTTCTCCGCTGGTGACGACAAAGCGGTGGTTGAATGGGATGTCAGACAAGGTCGCATCGTGAGGACGCTAACAGAGCACGAAGAAGCAGTCGTTGCACTTTGTGCTGGTGCCGACGGCAAGCTCTTCACAGGATCGATCGACGGAACTGTCAAGGTTTGGGAGATTGGTGAGCTCTCACTCTCCTCATTTGGGTTGGCAAGAGTTGAATTTGAATGAGCAATTATTGATGTTGTCATTTTTAGTGTCTCCCACAGAAAGGAACGCTCGAAAGTCAATCGGTTCGATGGTGCGAAACGTTGCCAATGGACCCTTGGACCGAGACCGCAATTTGGAACTGCAAGCACAACAGTCTTTTGATCAGAGAGCTGCCCTCGATGGAACGGCTCTTAGCACCGACCGGAATGGGCCTTTACCGTCTCGGCCGCCCACTAACCCTCAACCGCAACCCCTTCCTGCACAGCCTTCCTCGTCCTCCCTCATTAGCACTCTGGCCGCCCTTGTTTCTCCGATTAGCAAGACCGCACCACCCCCGACGGCACCTTCTGGGAGTCCAAGTGACTTGGCAGCCGATGTTTCCGCACTCCGAGCTCAGCTTGCGACCGCACAGTCTCTTCTCGCTAAGCAGAATCGCTTGAAATTTCGGCTCAAATCCGAGCTTGCTGCCGCCCGCACTGACATTGCGACGCTTCGTGCTGAGCTCGCAGCGGCTCGCGCTCACGTTCGTGACTGTGAGGACGAGATCGAAGCAGCAAAGGATCAGCAAAGACGTACCGCGACGAGCTGGCTCAGATCCAGAAAGCGCATGGGTGGGCCTTGGAGTACATTCTGCGCCAAAGCGACGCCGCATTTATGGAAATCGAACTCGAGGTCGCTTCGATGCGGCATCTTCTCGAGAGTCCCTGGACGCCGCTCGCGGCAGGTGATGCGGACGACGGCGATGACGGCGGCGGTTTTCGCGCGCTCTGGTGGTGGAGGCCCCATGGGGATGTACACGAGAAAGCATGTTCGCCGCGGGTGGGAAACTGACTCAGAGTGGGACTCCGACGTAGAGGTGGATGATGACGTTGCGTGGTGGCGAAAAGAGCGGGAAGAGGAGGAGCGCGCCGGTAAGCGCCGGAAGACATCGCCAGACGGTGTCGACGCCCAAGAGGAGGATCCTGCTGCTGCACTTGCGGCCGCCAAGGCCGCAGCCAAGGCCGCGGCAGCCGCTGCCGCTGTGACTGCGGGCCGCTGGAGT